>JACM01006634.1:0-15245 GCA_000787095.1 Periophthalmodon schlosseri
AAAACATTTGAAATTGATTTTATGTTCAGATTCTCTAGAGGTGCACAGATGGGCAAAAAATCATTGAATTGCATTAATGTCGAGTCAGCTTAATGGTAAGATGAAAATGCTTTTGGGTCGGTAAAAGACCCTAACACCGCACAAAGGTTTAAGAAACTGCATGCAAGATTTCGATTTTAAATTCCATAAACACGACCTAACTATGTCCCCAGATACGAGGTAAACATGTTCAACAAAATATAGCTTTTACTGATAACAACTGTAATGCTGATTTACTACTGATTGAATTACAAAAACATTGGACATGATGGCCAAGTTCTTTATGTTATAAATTGGTGTTTTAGTTCTGAAGTCAATTATCCAATCAAAAAGCAGAAAGCCTCATGAGTCTCTCATTTGGGTTGCCGGTTTTAATGCTGAAATCCAGTTGGTTTAAACCTAAAAGGCCTCTTTCTGATCTGAATCGTCATTACCTAAACCCCAGCACCTGCAGCCAATCATTACTCAGTGTCCAGTGTGGCAGTATATGCTGTCCATATACTGACAAAGAGGAAAAACGTGTACGTGTCGTCTGTATGCAGTTTAAGGCAGTGGCAGCCCAGGTTCAGTTGTGATTGTAGTACCTTTTTAAAACTGTAAGAGTGCAGGCTACATGCTGTTCTTTTAATTAGTACCAGGAATATCACTTGACTGACCTAAATATTTCACAAAACTATAATAATTATGACCAATATAGCCATGACATATAGGTCTGGTGCTGATTTTATTTAGCAGCAGTGGCAGTGCGGCTGCATCTGTCTGAACTCTAATCACCGGTGTCTGTCCAGGAGTAATAGTAACTGAACAATGACACGTGACGCGTGACCAGCACATGCTCAGCTCTGCCATCATCCCTCTGTCAAGTTATCTTTGTAGACAATCAATAAAATTCTCCCATCCTTCTCAGCTGGAATGTGCACAAGTCAGAAAAGCTTCACAGTTTCATTTAGAGATATAAATCACTATTCTAACTCTATTAGTATTCATTCACCTTATAGTGTGATCATTGTTTTATAGGGCCTTGAAGTGGTATTAAACAACATTTCTTCTGATAGTCTACATAGGTGGAGGTATTCCATTTTAGAACTCAGCTCTACTTCCTGTATTTTTGTACTACACAGGTACTATCCCACCAAACCAAATCATAATTAGAAAAAAAATGAAAACCTGTCATACACACAACATTGTAACTTAAAGAACTCAGTGCCGTCTCCAATGGGTTTTGTTGCTATAACCAAACACAGCTTTAGTTAGCATTCAATAAAAACTAGATCTTCTTGGTGAAGATCTGCACTTTCCACCATGTATTTGCGATGACCCGCTGTCCCACGTGTGCAGAACCAGCGCCAGTAGGTTAGCGTGAGCCTGTTAGCGGGTGAATCCGGCGTGAAATGCATGTTATACTTGGTGAGATGGGTCATACTTCCTCACAGGGCTTGAAGCTAGAGGCAGCAGTGCACTGAGCTGCAGCTACAGGGGGCCCTCCAAGAAGCTAACCCACACTGCACTGGTACATGGCTGCTCCTATCCATCTTTTGTTTGGGGTCTATATCAATTCTTTGTATTTTAAAGATTTTTTTTTTTTTTTTCGCTAATGAATTCATGTAAGGATTTCATTTACATATCTTTGTAAACGCTAAGCCCACATCTCTTCTTATCTTTTCAGAAATTTTGAATATATTGTAATTTCATTAGATGGTTGAGTGAGATCAGCGTAAGCTGTGTTCAAAGGGGCAAACGCAACATGAGCTAGGAAAATGTGTATATCGTGTTGAACTCAATGGAAATACATATTTGAGTCGCATTGCTAAGTTTGTTCTTGGTTTTTCATGTGCCTTCGTTGTCAACAAATACCAGAAAGATGCAAGTGGTGTAAAGTGTAGGAACACAACCAAAAGTCTCTGCTGAACAGGTTTGATCAGTAATCACAAAAATTCCTCATTGGAATTATCAAAGTTATCCATTTATTTTTCAATTTTTCAATTTACTAGTTAGCCATATCTCATCTACACTTTTTCTAATAACAAGTAAATCAGAAATACGAGTTGGGGTGAGTAATGTTGATAGAAATGTACTTAAAAACGTGAAAAACAGAACTACCGTATTTTCTGGAGTATAAGTCGCACCGGAGTATAAGTCGCACCAGCCAAAAAATGCATAATAATGAAGAAAAAAACATCTATTTCACATACAAATCGCATCTGAGTATAAGTCGCACCCCCGGCCAAACTATGAAAAAAAGTGCGACTTATAGTCCGGAAAATACGGTAGTTCATTTTATGCATTCCGCGCAACCAAATTATTCGCTGCAATGAGTTTATAAGCATGAGTTTTGCCGCTATGGTAGAGCTAATAACAACTAGCATGCTAGCTCAATCACCAACAATAAAACGCTTTATAATTAGATGCAGACGTAGATATTGTGACCTCAACAGCTTCTTATATAATATATCTGTACTGGGGCAAGACACATTTTGCTCAAACACATTACATTTGGAAATAACAATGAATATACTTGAAATATTCTACTTCTCGCCAATAACTTTTCTTTTGCCTTGTGATAGGAAGTCAATTTAGGGTCCATTTCTTGAGCTCACTTTGTGGTCTGTGATTGGATGATGGAGCAGCCTCACTCAGGCGACAATGACACAGGAGAAGAAAACACCAAATGCTATCTCAGGCCTCTACTGGAAAAGAAAATCAAAAATCTACATACTCTTTCCTCTCCCAAACCCTCATCCGGTCTCTGTGGAAATGAAGAAATAGACGCCGACCTTTTTCCAGTTTGAACAGGTTTAACCAGGTTTTGGATTTTTTTGAAGATGGAAAGTATGAGGAACTTTTTGGAGCTTTCTACCATGTTATAACTTTGTCTGTTATAACTTTGGACAACAGTAGCTCAGTTGGTAGAGCGTTTGTCCACTGATCCGAAGGTCGGCGGTTCTAATCCCGCTCTCCCACAGATGAGTACTGTTCTTGTGTCCTTGGGCACATAGACACATAACCCACCTCACTCCCAGTGTTTGCGTACACTGGTGTATGAATGTGTGTGTGAGTGGTTCCTTGATGTAAAGCACTTTGAAGGTGGAAAAGCGCTATATAAAAATGTGGCCATGTGAACATCAAAAACATGCCTGAAGAGGTTTTATATGAGATCCATGTATGTTTTCAGCTCACAAGTTTACGTAACCCATGCTCTCACATGTCCATTTTCCATAAATATAGAAAAAGCATGATACAAAACAATACACTACAACTTCACAAACTGGATGCAGTGTGCAGTAGTTTCATTAGCAGGATGCACACTGATTGTGTTGTGATAGCGCTCTGAAGGATGAGCAAGGGGAGTCAAAGTCTAAAACAAAACCGAAACATATTACACATTTTAATGCGTTGTTTTTTGGCAAATACAGCATTTTAAAAACGATAAAAGGTAACATGGTTTTCTACATGTGTTTATGTGTTAACCATTAATACCTCATAAAAGTGTAATATCACATCTTTAATGTCAAACAATGCAACATTCTAGACAAAGTAACATCTCCATGGAGACAAGCAAGTGGCAGATCCTCCATTAGAAAAGTTACATAGTCCCCTTTAGTATTACTTTTTTGTCTGCTCCTTGGTAGACTTTTATGCCAGATGTCCTTCCTTTCACAGCCATATACACTGGTGTGATTGTAATGAGGGTTAGGGTATAGAAATGTTCTTGTAATGTATAAATTAGTAGATAAATTCAATCAGATATATAAAGCAAAGAGATAATACACAATATACACAACAATGTATCATATAGGCACAACTGGGATTGAACTACCAACCTTTGGGATTGGCCAAGTGATTTCACAATATTAAATGAAAGTATCTTCATGAAAACAATTTATGATTCAGATGATTATAATGAGTCATACATTTTGCGTACCATTGTTTACACTGACATGAAGCAAATCACTGACAGATGGAAAAAGAATAGCAACTGCGTCTCCATTAGTCATAATTAAGCTCTAGGTAATGTATTTCCTTTGGGCTCACAGTCGAAATGCCATTAACATATGATGAAATGAACATATCTGTATTATTGTTTCACTTCTGGCAAAAAGCTAACCTGGCTCACACTAGATTGATATATGTAGCACTCTGAATTGAGTTCTACACATTATCAACCTGGGATGGCTCTCGCTGAAAGTCATCGGAAAACGCAGAAAGTCATGACAATTATTTGAATCCGACTGGTCGATTCAAACAGCGGAACAAGCCAAAAAAAAAATCGAACTTTTGCCGGTCCAGAAATGCACGACGCGCTTACCTTCTGCATGTTTTTCACTAACAAAATAGTCTGTGCTGACGCTAAAATAGGCTGAAGTACGTCTGTCTGCGTCACCATGTTTGTTTTGTTTCGCTTGGGCGCCGCGCCTTTGGCTTCCACACAAACCTCAATGCTGCTCTGTGATTGGTCCACATATCCGATTAACCTTACAGCGGGGGTATGCCAACATGGATTCTCGTGAGTTTGTGAACGCGCAAACGTCGTGAGAATCCATCTTGCTGTGTAAGGTTGGCAAAAAGCAACATCTGTGTACAATGGCTAACATGCATAGTACCTTTTAGACTTTATAGTTTGAAATAGGGCTGAAGGATTTGGAGAAATATCTAACTGCAATTTTTCTGACAAGCGATTAGATTTGCAATTTATGTTTAGATAATAGGATTATATTAAAAGTTGACATTTTAAACGAGTGTCGGAGAATTTACAAAAAGAAAATAAGAAACTGACAAACTAATACGAGAATTACATTTCAAAACATGTTTGTAGAGATCTAAACTACAGGGTGAGCTGTGTTTTTATGCAGAATGAGACAGGATGTTTGTTGTTTGTTGAGAAAATATGGTACTTCAAAAATTGAAGCCTTTGCGATTTACTAATTGTCCTTTCAAATTGCAATTTCGATTTGATTTCGATTACTCTTACAGCCTTGTTTGAACCACGCTATAGTCAAAACACACTGTAACGTAAGTATTAATTTGAGCCATAGGTGTAGCCATAGATTAGCAACCACCCTTTTATAACTTTTTAGCACAAACCGACTGATGTGGCTGGAAAATCTACTGAATTATTAATATTAACAGGAAAACAAGCATCTAGTGTCAAAATAGCACTGCTTTATAACCAGCAAGTGGCCGTCCTGCATGCAAGGATTAGTGTCACGAAACAAACATTTTAAACTTGCTTTCGATACTAAGGAATAGACTTGATACTCAATATCAATTCCGATACCACAATGATATGTGGTATGTTACCATGCGGTTTTATATCTTGTAATCCCATAGTCGTCCAGGAAGGTTCCAGGCAGGTTTTGTGGAACAAAAAGGGATAGGTCTATGTCCTGGACTGCACCATCCACCTGTGCTTCCTGCTCTTCCTCCTCCTCTTCCTCATTGGCGTATTTCGTGTCATCTGCCTCATGGGTGTATACTAGTCTATGTGGTCTTGTACTTGATCTGATACAAGGAAAGGTTCATTTCTGTCCTGTGAATGTGACTTTTTTCGTATCAGTACCTGTTCAAATGAGTATTTAATTTCAATACTAGTTTTAGTGTTGATTAGTTTGATTTTCGATACTTTTGACAACCCCAGCTAGGATACAACATCAAACCAATTTTGTCCCCTTACAGTTTATAACGTTCCATCTGCGATCTGGGTAGTTCTGAAATATTGAGATTAAAGTTTAGAGCACAATGGAATCAGGAAATGGGTTTTTGCTCATATGAACCTAAAAAAAAAACACACACACAAAAACTAAACACTACAAAATCTTAACAAATACACACAGAGGAGCACTCAGAAACAAGAATAAATGAACTGAATTTCAACCAAAACGTCAGATAGAAGCTTACAGTTCTAAAGGGATGCTATGGTAACTACTGTATTCAAAAAGAATACTACCCTCAGAGATGTTATTGCTTTGCCTAAGATGTTCCACAATACGGCATTAAACACTTCTGTCTTGCCCTAAAATGAAAAATATTCCCAGGTATATTTTTTGACAAGAAAAAAACAATTTTGCATAATATGTAGACCCCGTGACTGTGTTTCCTGTCTCTTGCGAGCAACTCAATGTTAGAAATCCAGCTGTGAGTATCACACGCCCCTGCGCTTCATCTCGGCATGCGTACATAGGATTTCCCTCTACACTAACACAAGACTCAAGCAGTGCTCAACCAAATGTTCAGAACATGAGTGCACTGCAAAATGGTGTATCTAGGCTGTTAGAATGACCTGAATTCAGAATATGAATCTAGATTTGTGTACTTTTGACTATGTGTTACGGCCTGGCTCGTGTGACTGCAACAAAGGAAGGGGGCAAACACGACTGAAGAGGTTTCAAGCGTTTATTCGATAATTTATAATAAATACATGCAAATTGTGCTAAAGAGCCAAAGTTGTGGTGATCGACTGTGTGGCCAGGTGGAGCCGAGCCAGAGGAGCAGTCTCAGGGTGTAGGAGGCGGGTCCCTTTCATAGGATGCACTGGGCCCTAGTGCGTCCGGGTCACTTCCAAAAACGCACATTATTATTAATTAAAAACATGGCACAACAGCGGCTGTGACACTATGCTAGTTTTAATTGCTTGTGCGACTGAATGCTTGAAATAAGAAAATAAACGTGCCAATGATTTAGGAATTTCTTACTCTAATGGCAAACAATTTGGTCTGAAAAAAAAAAAAAAAAAATAATGTAAAAGTCAGAAAAATACTGAAATGAGTCACATGATCTTGCGTCAAAACTACTGAAATTAAAGCAACACTTTGTAACTTTCTGATTCCATCGAAATAGAACGTTAAAACCATACTTTGGAACGTTCTCCATAGGGATAGATTACTTTTACGTCATACTTTGGAATATTAAATTTAAAGAAGCTCAAAGTAAGGACCCATGTTTCTTACACGTTTCAGTGTAATTTTGCGGCTAAAAAGTTACACATTGGTGCTTTAAGTCATGTTCAAGTGATTATTTGCAGTGTGGGCTGCTCAAGGCTTTGTCGCCGCTGTGCCAAAGTTAAACTGCGCTGTGCCCTATTCATTTTCAAGCACAAAACGTCCCTGGTCGGATCGTTCCGTATTCAGACTGTTGATGTATTACCAAAACAGGCACAAAAGTAAATGCATTTGAATCACATTGGCAAGCAGTGGTACCGCCTAACACCCGGTATCATCTGGAGTCATTGAGCTGTAATGGACCTGGAACTTTCCCCCGTGAGATGTGGCCAGCATTGAGAAGAAGCAGCCATCTTTTTTCAGGCAAGCGATCGTGAGGGCTCGTCTTTATTATTCACTGTGGCACTTTGACTGGCCCTGCTTTGGCACACATGCGCTAACAGCTTCCAACTGATGAAATAGCTCTGTCTCAATATTTTCGTTCTGCTTTGTTGAGAACACCCAAATGTCTGTGCTGGGAAAGAAACAGGAAGAAGGCTGCGAGTTACATAATGCATGATTTTCGATGGTAGACAGCGTGTTGTTTGACTAAATCTGAATAGGATAATTGCGTCTTAGAAAAAAGCTGCTATCGTCTCGCTTGTGGTGTGTCATCTTGCCCACTTGGGTTTGTTAGGGGAGCCGCTCGGAAAAGTAGACACATGCGAAAACACACGGTCGTTACAAAGGAGTCGGTTGAATGGAGGAGAATACAATGACAGCCAAAAGCAACATTCTGGAGGAGGCACGTTGTTTGTTGAGCCACCTTCTGTTTATCTGGCTAAAATTAGAGTAGTTCTGATTAAATGGGTTAGACTACTCATTTCTCTAAAACATAGTTAACACGATTAGATTTTACTAAAAAAAAAAAAAAAAAAGAGCCTAGTCTTCTCTAGTTTTGTAATACTGGTGAAGATTATAATTTTACTTCCTAATTGGACACAGGCAACATACCGTACATACCGCAGTTGTTTTCATAGTTTGGCCGGGGGTGTGACTTATACTCAGATGCAACTTATATGTGAAATGATTAAAATATATACTTTCACATCTTCGTTATTGTCACACTGACAACCGCGCCAGGGCACTCTAGTCTGGTGTACCAGTATCACAGCCACGCGGAAGCAGAAGCGGCGCTTCATCTACTTACGGAGCAGGCGGAGTTGCTCAGAAGCGACACCGAGGATGAAGAATTCAGTGGATTTAGTGATTTGGAGTGAGATCGAGAGTAAACTTGTTAGCTTGTTTTTTATGCTTTAGTTATATGATTAACTGTTAATATCTAACATTAACATACTAGACACGTATTCAGTTCGCTGTCTATGCTTCATGTAACTGAATAAATATAAATGTGTTACGTTAGCGTACTGCACTGCTATTCAGCCTGTTGTTCTCTATTTTATTGTTATTATTATAACTCGCCTTTAAAGATAAAATGTCGGATTTTGTAAAATAAATTTCCAACTTGCCACTTATACTCCAGTGTGACTTATATATGTTTTTTTCTTCATTATTATGCATTTTTTCGCTGGTGCGACTTATACTCCGGAGCGACGTATAGTCCGGAAAATACGGTACATAGTGGTACATTACCTAGCAACCATTTTAACAAGGGCCAAAACTAAATTACACAATAGTTATGATTTGGCCATAGACTGTATAAAGAAGTGGACTAAGTGAGTGTAATGTCACCCATATCGTTCGGCTTCAAATGAAGCGCGTCAAGGCTAGCAGTTATAATTTGGAATTTGGAGCCGAGTTCCATATTTGGAATTCTGACCGCGAGTATCATAGCAACCAAACAGCCAATCTGGAGCGAAGCTGTTGAAGGTAACACCCCTTCCCATCCACACCACTGGTTTAGCAGGAAGCGGGCCCCTAGCAACGCTGTCAATCAAACCTGTTGCTAACGTAACCCCAGTTACTACTGTCTGTAGCCTATATATCTGCCAAATGCACTTGGAATTGCAATTGGAATAAAGTAGCCTACGTATATAAAATATAATCTGTTTTGGCTCAGCACGGATGTAAAAGCAGTTCTTTGGGTCAAAATGTGACTGCTGTGTGCTGTCTGCAACTAATTCTAAAGCATTTTTATCATCCAGGAAGTAGTGCTGTTAGCATGCTAGTTATTGTTCGCATAATGACAGCAAAACTCCACTCCGGCCTCTGAAAGTTTCACTTATAAACTCACTGCGGTGAATAATTTGGATGCCAGGAATGTGTTAGGAAAGTGAGGAATAACTTTGGACCACCACAGAAGAAAGTACAATTAGTTTTATAATGCTTTTCACAGATCACTGGTGGGGGTACAGAAGTCTGACCACGCAACACAAGAAAAAATCAAAACTAAAACTTGTGTCAGCCTTTGAAGAGATTTTTTTGTATTTGTTGCTTGAAGATTGAATCACTCCTGGTTAATTTGCCCAGAATATTCACCTTTAGCTTTGATGATCTCTCATGATGGATTCTTGATAGGCTTATGCAATATCACGACACATTTTATACCCAGAATGGTGTTAATCTTTTATCTAAAGCCCAGCAATTCACCGTGTAATTTTGGCTAATTACGTCCTACTGGGCTATTTAAATTGGATACATAATGAAATGTGGTCTGATTCAACATTGTGAATGCATGGCAGTTTTCAAATTTCTAGATGGGGAAAAGAACTTTGATAGTTCAGCAAATCTCATCCTGTGATCACATGTGTCAAGAGGCACCGATTGGAAGACATGATGGCACAGTGGTTAGTGATTCCTCTTAAAGCCCTAATTTGTTATTATCGACCGATCTCCAAGTTACCGATCCTGGCTAAAGTTTCATATTTGTCATCTACTGGTAAAAAATAAATAAATAAATAAAATGAACTTACAGGTGGTAGCTTTAATAGATAGGCCTTTGTTACTTGTGGCGTAGCTCCAAAACGTAGGTTGTAGGTCTTCCAGTGAGACAGAAACAAAGATATAAAAGACTGGAAATGTTTTGATATTGTGAGATGTTTGTATGTGGGTGATGTTTTGAGTAGCTCCCCCTGTTCCAAAGAAATGGCTCCTATGGGAGGCCAATAAAATAACTAACTTATAATAGTCTTGCAGCTGAAAGTGCTATTTTGTAATCTTGGTCTTGGTTCGTTTCTGCCCAGAAATTCTCAAATATTACGTTTGCAAAGTTACATGTACTTTTACTTTTTTCAATTACTTCAGCTTTGAACAGTTTACCCACATCACCGGTCAGTTGATGGGTTATTTAACTATTGACTACCATATGGCTATGACCGGTGGTTTAAAACATGTAACATACTGTGGTGTCACTGTCAGTACTTTTTTTAGCTTGCAGTCATAAAGTTACATGAAAATACTACCAGGCTAAAGGCTCAAAACACTGAGAAACAAAACACTGACCACTGGCATCAGCAGCTAGGACAAAAATACCTGGATGTACTTACCTTTGGCTTTAATGATAGCTTGCATTTGACATTCTTTTGATAAGCTTATGCAATGTCATGACACAAGTTTGCACCCAGAGCTCTATTAATTATTTATCTTAGGCTCTTGACACACTGTAATTTTTGCAGATAATTACGTCATACAGCACGACTTGGCTACACAGCTGCTCTCTCCACTGAACAATTGAAGAAGACTTAAATTTAGCTCATAACCCACAACAGCACACGAGCGACTGAGGTCAACTTTAGAACCATTCTCAAAAGAGCATATGCAAATATATGCACCATTTATTTTTAACCATGTTATAATAGTTTTCCCTCATCATGAGCGCACTGAGAGTTGTATTTGGAATGATTCATGCATGTGTGAATAATCCTTTGTTGACCTGCATTCGATGCCTGAGTTGAGAGTGAAGAATTTTGTGTTTGCACCTGCCTTCTACACCACTAGGGTTTTTCTGTGTAAAATTTAGACTGTTACATAAACATGGGGTTGAGGAATGGTGCGTAGGTACATTGAAGCTCAACAATGACCACCCACCGCTTGGTTCTGCAAGTAAATTTCCCATTCATTACCCATAGACTTTCTGAAGAAAAAAAAAACATATATATATATTGAAAGTTGCTACGTTAATGAAACTTTCTGCATACAGTACAGTATTAGTTACCATATAGTTGGTTAGCCTCAGCCATTCCTCTTAATATTAAAATTTTTTGAAAAGTATATAGGAAAAATGAATGAGAAATTTTCTGGCAGAACCACAGAGGAATTCGAAGTGAGCGGGACTGTTGAGCTCCATTGTTCAGTAATCAAAACACTGTAAGTGAAAATCTGCTGCTTGCTACAATGAAATGCCACTGAAGTGGTGGGACCAGCAGCAGAGAAATGTTCAGGGTTTTGAATTGAAAGACAATAGAGCCATTTAAGATCAATATGTGTTTTAAAATGAACAAACTGTAAAATTATGATCTACATGTGTGATAGTTCATCACTAAATAAGAAAATGCATCATTTCTTCTTTGAAGTTCCAACAAGCTATTCGCTCAAGTCATGTAACGTAACTGATTTGTGTCATCAATTAGTGGTGAGTAATTTTGATGTTAATATTGAAAGAAACTCTTGAAAGCTTTTTATCAGCAGCCCTCTGAGCACTTTGATGCAGACTTAAAGATCCCAAATGGTTTGGACTGCACTCAGTCTAACACTCAGTGGAGGGTACATTGCTTATTTGGAAATGCGGAATTTTTTTATTCCACTCTCTGTGAAACATAATTTACTCCTCTTATGCTGCTGATTTTTCAAATGCCAAAACAGAGCACACGACTAGCAACCTATTTTTTTCAAACTGTCACAGAACTGAGATGGCCATCTACATGGAAGTAAATGTTCCAACACAGTAAAGATATTCACCTGTGGTATAATATAATATAATTAAAAATACCTGGAATGTATCTTTATATTGTTGCTCACTTAGAGGTGGTGGGTGTTCTGCATTTCAGTATTGAGTTGGTGATAATTCATTGTTTGAATTTTATTTAAATTTAATTTATCTGTAGTGAATAAAAATATCTAGAAGCAAGTTATCTATTCAGCTCAGACCAGCTGACATACATGATACATAAAGTTTATTGATTTTTGACACAGCACCAGTCCCTAGAAATATATGTACCCAAAATAATGGCCTTGAAAATAAGATACAAGTCTGCAGTTTTGTCCTAAATGAGTTGTTGAGTTGCCATAGATCAGCTTTGGTTGTGTGCCTGTGTAAAATATTAAGCCACTGGTTTAAGGCCAAAGTAATTCATCATTCTTCAAATGTGTCTGAAACGTCACATGGGTTCAGAGCCGCTTCTGTGGCCGTATCTAAAGTACTCCCCCCATGAGGTCAGTCTCATTACAACACCTGCACCTTTACCATATCAGCAGAGTGTTAAAGAGTGCTGTATACACAAAGGCATTTACAGTGCATATGCATATACATATACAATTCAATAAGAATGAAAAACAGATCAATTGTTAACCAATGATAAGACAATAGTATTTTTCAGTTTTGGGCAGTGAAATCCCTGCATCTTCAGATTTAAAATAATCCTACTTGATTATGTACACAATATGATCAAAAGTGCTATTATTTCATAAAAAATGTAATTATATTTAGTCTGAAAAATAAATACGTAAAGCTGGGGAACACTTGTAGTTCAAGGGCACGTCTGTCCCCATCCATGTAAATATGCACACAGAAAGACCCATCTGGCCTCGGAATCAAACGTAGGACTGCATTTAACCCACCTATTACTGTCAGCCTGTTCCATACAGTGGTGGATGGATGCAGTAAAATAACAGCCCCTCTACGTCACACAGTTAAAAGGCCGTCTAAAAGCACGTGGAATTTGAAGCCCGGAGGGTAAAAGTGTTATTATTGTGTTCAGAACATGGTTAGGGTCAGAGGCCATGTTCCTTGCCAGCCGCATGCGTGCTGAGATAAGCAACCACAAACACACAGAAACGCTTCAGATGGTCCGGGATTTTTGCACCAAGCACTAAACGCTGTGTTACTGCGTGCTTCCCTGAAATGTTTTTACCGTATGAAAAGTTAACATCCCACTTTATATATATTTTTTCGTTTAGTTTTCAGTTTTTGTTTGTTTTTGTTTCAAAGTCTTTGTAGGTATTAATTGCTAACACATTACATATTTAGATGTTGCCTTTTATTGTTTTGAAAATGCAATATTCGCTGAAAACATCTTAACATGTTTATCTACGTCACTCTCCACAGCGCAAATGAAACTACTGCACATTGGACCAGGTTTGTGAAGTTGTAAAGTACTGTTTTGCATCATGCGTTTGTATATTTTTGGAAAATTGTTGTGTGGGAGCGTGGGTGACGTGGGCTTGTGGGCAGAGCACTGGACAGAAATGTATTGCTAATCGTAAGGAGGGTTCAAATAGAGCCCAGGAGAGATCACTAGATTACTCAAATATGCATGGAAGACATATAAAACCTCTTCAGGCATGTTCATGGTAAAAAGCTAAAATAACACACAAAAAACATTGATTTTGCATAATACCCCCTCTTTATATCTATTTTTTGCATTTATGCCTTTATTAGAGCATTTGTTTTTTTCTGTTGACAGTTCTGTCCTAACCTAAAAATAATTTAAAAAAATTGAAAAAACATGCCACTTTATTTTCCAGGTCAGACAGTTCCACTTTACAACTTATAACGCAGCAGGGCATTGCATATAAATAAATATTATGAGCTTGTACCCTTTACAGACTCAAATGGCATAGTACATCTGCAGTTGTTCTGTTGAAAACCCCAGCGTCTTTTCCCTCACAGTTGCGCTTTATGGCTCATTTGGTTCGTCCTTCAGGAGAGCCAGGTTGTGTTTGTGGGGAATTGCAGTGGGATGCCATTTCCCGCATTACCTACGATCACGTCCGGGCCTCTTCGACTGTCAGCTCTTCATCGTCACTTCAGAAAATCATTTATATCCTGAGCCTCTGCTGTCACCGGATGATATTACGCATTGGCAGTGAGGGCTGACTTCTGGACTTAAGCGTATATGGACCCATAGATTTTCTGTCTTTTTTACAGTGGTGATGCTGTTTTAGAGCTGGACGGTTGAATAAGTTTGCGCATATTTAGTGATGTGCCGTTCGTGACTGAGTCGGCTCTTTTGAACGCTTCCTTAACTGGATCTCATTTCGTTTCTCATCTCAACAACTTCAATCTTTTTTCTTCCAAATTTTATGCTTTTTTACACTGATTTACGTTGAATCAACACAAAATCAGCACAGAAGCAGAGCAGGCAACACGAGTGAGAGCTTTTTGCACAAACCACGGCATCATAATAATAGTCTATTTTTTAAAATAGTTTAAGTGAAATTATGCATAAGATAAATAAAATGTTGCAAAGAGTAGACACACCCCCACTTTCTTTCGTTTGAACCATTTAATCAAATCTTAGCCTTAGTCATTTCTCCGTATGATTAGTTTGTAGACAAAAACAGTTATCACATTGGCTTCTGTTATATAAATAAACATAAAAAGAGGCTCTTTGAAATCCAAAAGTTTCAGATCCCATTTGAAGAGCCGAAACTCCCATCGCTACCATGTATTTCAAAAGTAAGAATCTATTGAGAAAGTTTACGCCTGTTTACGCCTGAATAGTGCAGGCTGTGTAAATTAGCATATGCTGGACTATTGATTTGACCAGAGAGTCTGAAAATGTAAACATGCAAAAGCCATTGGACAGAATCTCTTGACATTTATCTTTGCAACTGAATGACAGAGGCAGTGGAGCTGTCCTTCAGGAAAACCAAATGTTTTATTCAATGAACAGCTCAGAAAAATGTGCGCCATAAGGTCAGATCACCTGTCAGCTTTAGAACCTGATGTACACATGGAAGCATCGCACAGGTAAGGAGTAGGAAGCAATGGAGTTTATGTTTTACTTAAAGCGCTGGCACCAGTTTTTTTGCACCCATGTATTTGAGCAAAATTTGTCTTGCCCCAGTACATGTACGATGTATTATTTTGGTCCGAAAAAGTCAGCTGTGTACGGTGAGCATCTAATTATAAAGTGTTTTCTTGTCCGAGAATCAGGAAGTGTGCAGTTACCATGGTAGTTGTTGTTAGCAAATTCCGCTCAGGCCTCTGAAAGTTGTGAAAAGTGCTTATAAATTAATCAGTGTGAATAATTAGGATGCCCAGACTGCATTAGGTAAGTGAGGAATAACTAACCATTTAAAATGATCTAGTTAGGCCCGAGCCCCTACAGG
>KN486456.1:2811-64753 GCA_000787095.1 Periophthalmodon schlosseri
TTTCCCTCCTCGAATCTTCGTTATTTGGACTTTTTTATACGAATTCTCCTCTCCAGAATCGCTCATGTTTTTTTCGCGTTGTTTTTCTTTGACTTTTCGTTCGTTCGTGGAGTCGGGATGAAATGACATTCGCTGTGGATTGTACGAGCACGGGTACGGGCATGGATCTACCGCGTCTGTGGCCGCTTCTGTTCCGCGCCCTGATCGCGTTTGGCGCAACTCTTCACGCCGCGTCCGCCGCTTCTCCCTGTGAGTATATTTCACCAGGACTATGTCAGGACTAACTGAGTAATTACAAATGTAACTAACACCAAACCATTCGCTCTTGAAACAGGATTAAATCAAATCTAAGGACTAAATTATGACTAAACCAGGACCAAACCGGGACGAAAAGGCTGTAGATGTGTCCAAAACTACACGAAGACTAAACGAGGTCTAAACCAGGTCTAAACCAGGACTAAACCAGGACTAAACCAGAGCTAGACCAGGGCTAGACCAGGACTATATTTTACCGCCAACTTCACGCACGCTGGTCTCTATATACGTGCACACTGTTTTCATCTGGTTACGTTCTAATGTCGAGTAGAAGACGAAGACCAAAATTAAACCAGGACTAAACCAGGGCTAGAACCAAGATGTATGTGTCAATTAATTTGCCATTATGCAGCGGCAAACCAGGACTAAATTAAGACTAAACCAAGACTAAATTAGGAGTAATCCGGGACTAAACCAGGACGAAAAGGCTGTAGATGTGTCTGAACTACACGAAGACTAAACGAGAACTAAACCAGGACTGAACCAGGACTATATCAGGACTAACCGAGTAGCTACATGTGTCCAGTAATTCAGCACCGAATTATTCATTAGCCAGAACTAAACCAGTTCTAAACCAGAACCAAACGAGAACTAAACCAGGACTAACCCACCACATCAACTAGTTTTCTTCCTGTTCTGTCCTCATATTTTTGCATTTTGGCCGCTCATTCGCTTCTGGCCGCGCAATTACGCACAGCAAAACAACGTGTCTTTGTTACTTCTTGACTTTTAAGATTATTGTCTAGAAATCTGGCAACCCCGTGCGTGAAGGTCACTCGTTATGTTGTCGGTTCGGTTGGTTGATACAGTACGTGACAGATGTGGCGTTAAAATGGCGAGTTACGTTACGCTAATCAGAGCGGTGAATTGGATCAGATGAGAGATTGTGGCGAAGGAGAATGGATCGATACAAGTTTGGGGAGACGCAAGAGGGCGCACTTTGGTATCTCCGTGCAGGTGTGATGAACAGAATAGACTCTTTAAAATGTAGCGATTCACGTTACTGTGACTGAGTAGATTTGTTTTGAGTAGAGAGCCTGTTTAAACCTGTACTTGTGCTTGTAGCTGTGTTTAATTCGAGTCATTTCATTGTATTTAATTACGTTTAATTACATTTGAAATAAGCCTCAGTTGTCCTAATGCACGACTGTCTCTCCTCCTCTCTATACCTATAAAAACACAACGGTTGTAGTATCGAAAATCAGACACTAATCGATACTAAACCTAGTATCTAAAGGAGATCCGCATTCTAGCAGGTATCGATTCAAAAAAAGCAGGTATCATACAAAAAAAATCACACAACTGTATAAAATTTGAGCTTCCCCGAACAGTTTCATCTTGAGTTTTGTCAGAACTAGTGTAAGACCACACGGTGTAATAAACAAATACTGTTATTTCATGTTGAAATTTGTTGAAAAATGTTGTCTAAAAAGAGCTTTTAAAAGTGTCATTTGAATATCAAAATCTGTATCGAGTATCGAGTCTGTTCTTTAGTGTCGAAATCGAGTTTGAAATTTTAGTATCGTGACAACACTAAAACACACGTAACAGCTCTGCATCGCCTGCTCTGATTGGCCAGAGCTCAGATAATGTGCGGATTGCGGTTTTAAACATTTACATTTGTTTCTGCAGTTTGATTGATCAAGGTTTGTATAAAAAATGGATCTAAAATGCTACTAAAATTGTGTTAAAACCGAACTAGTAACTAATACTCTGGGCAGTAGCTTTTACTTTAACTTTGGTACAAATATGGCGGCACAACTTGTACTTCTCTACATTATTATCCATGTAAGTGTTTTTTTACGTTCCCACACTGTTAAAGAAGACATATTGTGCTTGTTTCTGCTCTATAGTTGTAATCCATGACACCAGTGGATCATTATGTTATAACCTGGACATTTTAAATCGCTATATTCATCTAAGACAACTAAATAAGAGAAAAGTGGAGTCGCTGACTTCCACGAAACAAAACTACGATGTCCAATGGACTAAATAAGAGAAAAGAGTCCGCTGACTTCCACGAAACAAAACTACGATGTCCAATGGGAGCTGACGCCGTCATCCAGTGCGCGTCAGATTAACGAGTGGCGGATTTGGACTAAAATGACTACGCGACGCTACCAAATCCTACGTGTATTGCAGATTAAGAAAATAAAATTGAAGAATGACGTGAGCACAGAGCAGTGGGCGGAGGCTGGTGTCTGCGGAAACGGGGATTGATCGGCAATATGGCGTCTTGAAAATAATCGATTAAAGGTTGCTCATGCATGAATCACTCCAAAAACAACCGTGAGAGGGTTCACGAGAAGGGAGACAACTTTAACATGGCTAAAAGCTCTAAAAAATCACTTTAAAATTCTTTATCATTGGGATTATTCAAAATTCCAGAATGGAGGCAAAGGGAGGCAACGTGTACTTTTTCAATGAATAACTGAAGCCAAATCTAAACTATTTTAAAATTCCAGGGTAGAAGTTAATTCTCTTTCTCTTAATTGGTACAGTTTTTTAGCCTTTGAGTTTCACAGATAGAACAATTTCTGGTACAGTATGTACTATATCTGCAGGCAAAATGAAAAACAATTGTGCGGTATTGTAGTCACCATATTAAAATATCAAACTCGAATAGACTCGATACTTGATACAGATTCCAGTACCATGAGGTTAATTAAAAAACACTCGTTCTTTATACAATAGAATGTGATTTTCAGCATTAAAGTGAATGTCTGTAACTTTAAATATGTTTCATTTGTTTAAAATAATGCATATTTTTAAGCACCTGGCCCTGTGCCATAATGTAAAGTAAGTAATCTGTAAAATAAAACAAAATACTTGATATAGTCCTTGTGTTTGGGGAGCTACACAAGCTTAAAGGATTCACAGGAGATGAAGAGTTGGCTAAATTCATTATGAACAGGTAACAATGTGACACTTTTAAGTATTTTTTAAGTATTAACTGTTGTCTAAAATGCATGTGTATGTCAGCTGTTGTAATGGTTAGATTGTCTAAGGTAATTGCTGATGTTAGCTACATTTGTGTAGCGTTAAGCTTCTTACCATAAACAACACATCGTTTCCAATGCTGTAAGTGTTTGGTTTAGGGGACGAGTGGAGCCTAAATGTTTGTATTAACTTACTTTTATCCAGTGAATAAAACACAACATAAGCTCCAATCAGGCTGCAAGTACAGCTATTGTAATGAAAACTATCAGTAAACATGTGGCTTAGACTGTGTGGTTTAGAACCCAATGTTTTGATTGTAACATCACCTGCATGTCTCTATGTTTACAGGTATCAGTCACAATCTACAGCTGCCATCATTCACACAGAGGTAGCTTTCATTATGTATTTGTAAAGAATATTATTGAAGCAAGGAGAATGTTCTGGTGCTACACCTGGACAAAGGTAAGTGTAATATGTGACTGTAGTGTCAGTTTTCACGCCTGAAAATGTTATGTAAGGTTTCCATCTGTGGGAATTCCAGAGGAGATAGTTGTTGTAGTCCTCCTAATCGCTCTGTGTGATCTATGTATGTTCTTTATGCAAACAGAATAACATAAAAACACAATCTCTTCATTGCACTATGACAGATGGGGTTGCCCAGCCAAAAGGATGTGTGTAGTTGTGAAGACGAAGGATGCACATCTCTACCCAGGACTCTGCCCGAGATCATTCTGAAATAGTGATGGCTGAAGGAAGTACTGACATCTTTGAAGTTTAGGTATTGTTTTAGAAACAAAAACAAAAATATTTCTCACATCTCTGCTCCATCTGACCCTCTCCTCCTCTTCCTCCTCTGCATCCTCTTCTCCTCTGACCAGATGCCCGATGTCCCGGCTCCATCATTTACTATATTCAATAGTCACTATATATATGTAAAAATATAATAGTCTATTGAATAGCCTGTGGTAATATCAGTTACCACAGAAGCAACTGTCTCTCCCAAGTTCAACCAAGTTCTCTTTTGTAGTTTGCTGGTACTGTTTGTAAATAAAACTCTATTTTGACCAAAAGTTGACCATTGCTTTGTTTGTACATTTGAAACTAGATGTATTTTTATTCAGAAATTATAATATCAGATTTCATTCTGGATTACTTACAATAACTGTGTTTATACTAGTTTATAAATGCAAAAACAACGCTTTATCACATTTGTTTTATTAATTGTTTGTAATAATAATCACAACCAAGACTTTCCAGCTGCCTCTGTAAATCTTACAGTCTTCTTGTTATAAATCCAACATAGCTCTTATTGGGGCCTAGAAATATATTGTCCATACTTCACATCAAACAGGTCCAAAGATGCCAGGACAAATGTAGGACCCCCGCCTCAGTACTGTAGATCTGTAGGTGTGGCATTGTGCTCATTGTCAGGTAAAGAGCTTCCAGGAGGAGAGTTAAAGAACAAAGCTAAGCAAAACTGTCACTATATCGACAATATGGCACGAGGAAACAGAGCCTAAACATAGTTTCTGGTTTAAAACGAGGCTTTCAGCCAAACTTCAACAAAAACACAATGTTTGATCTGTAAATGTCACTGTAGATAAAACATCAATGCTGCATAGCTTTGCTAGGGTTGCCAGGCTTCAGCGACCCAACCTGCACAAGAGCGTTTGAAACACCGCCCAAAACCCGCTGAACGTACGGCGTGGCTGGATTTCCCCCTGTATTTATGAAAGTAGCGCTCCTCCAGTGACACAGACCTACCCCCTCCCCTCTCTCTCGCACAATTAGACGTTCCACAGAACGCTGATGGCTTTCAGGACTATCATTAGGTTTATTCTAAAATAAATACTTTTACATGGGAAATAGCTCTGACAAAACCGTGGACAATATTTTAGGAAGGGAGGGGGAGTGAGCGGGGCGGGAGCTAGTCCCAAAAATGCTCTCTCTCTTTTCACAAACTTATAGACATGCACATGAAATGGTAGTACTTTCTTTTCTATTCCCATGTGGTCTTATATCTGTGTAATCCCTCGTTCAGGTAGGATCCATAGTGGTCCATGGGCGTGTACTAGTCTATGTGTGTTATACTTGTTCTGATACAGCTCAAGATCATTCTAAAGCTATTCAAGAAAAGTTCATTCTGTCCTGTGAACGTGACTTTTTTAGTATCGATACCTGCTCAAATGACTGTATTTCTCTTGCCTTTATCAAAAATGCCAAGTCTGTGTAATAATCTCCTATTTAACAGCCAACAATAATCTACTCCATGTATCTGAGTGGTTACCATTTGTCTTGATTTTTCATATTTTGTGGCTTTTCTATAGAAAAAATCTTTACAGTGTTACTGTTAAAAACCTTTTAAGAGTCTAATGGATAATAAAAGGGTATATTGGCTGTTGTGTAGCGGCGGAGGTCGTAAAAGACATGAGATACGTGGTTTTACAGGGTTTTAATTGAGAGAATGGAGGATAACACCAATTGCAAAGTGGTTCTGGCGATTTATTTGTTTAGGAAAGGACTGTAAACATGATGCTAAAACAAGGGATAGGATATTTTGTGTTTTTTTGAGAATAATTTTTGTCTTGGATGTTCATCTTGTAGATTGTATTGGTGGTGGTAGCCTTCATTTGGGTAAAGTTGCACTATGTAACTTTTCTGGAGAAGTCAGTCACCAGCTTGTCTCTAGGCACAGTTTTATTGCTTCCACCGTATGATATTAAATCTATCTATTTTTTCCAGTCTTGGGGGTTTTGGGTGTTTTAATGTCTATAAAGCATCTTGAAACTGATCGCCTCTCCACAGATGTGACTTACATTTGAATAATATTGGCCAAAATGTGAATGTGCTGATTTTAAAAACGTGAAAAACAGAACTAGTTCATTTTAAACAGTTTGCAGTGATCTAAAGTTATTCCTCACTTACCTTATGCATTCCGAGCATCCTAATTATTCACCACAATGAGTTTACAAGTGATTTTCACAACATCCAGAGTCCAGAGCGGTGTTTTAATATCTATAAAGCATCTTGAAATGTATAGTGTTACTGGGATCGCCTCTCCACAGATCTGACTCGCATTTGAATGGACGCAATTAGCAAATCCAAAGGCTGTAATTTCTGAAAGGCAATCATTTTCTCCAAAAACAATCAAATATCCTGTCTTATTCTGCATAAAAAAAAACTGCTAACCCTGTATTTCAGATCTGTAACAACCTGTAAATTCTTGCATGTTTAAAATGTGAACTTTGATCAGGATCCTGTTATTAAAACATAAATCGCAAATCAAATCACTAAGCTTGTTGGAAAAATTGCAGTTAGAACGATCAGTATTCTAATTTTGCATTATCTCCCAAACGACAATTTTGACATGATTTTGTAGACAATATATTGCTCCCTATATTTCGTTAGATCTGGAATGTCAAGTTTGAGTTATAACTTCGGTGTTTCTGAACGGTCTGAACGTCGTCATAGCGATTTATTTGTTTAGGAAAGGACTGAAAACACAATGCCACTATAGTGAAACGTTTTTGTGAGGTCATTTTGTTTTGGAGACTTCCTGATACCCAGTTAACACCTAAGAAGTGTGTTTATCTTGGGACTGTCTAAACTAAACCAGGTCCAAACCAGGTCCAAATAGCGACTAAGCGAGGACTAAACGAGGACTAAACCAGGTCCAAACCAGGTCCAAACAGCAACTAAGCGAGGACTAAGCGAGGACTAAACCAGGTCCACACTTGTTCCGCCCCTCCCTCCCCCACAGCTGTGACCTGCACTGGTCCGTACACTACATTATAAATAAATGTATAAATGTTGAATATTTCAGTGTGGGTTCCATGTCCGTATTTGGTCAGGCCTTACAATGCTGTGCAACATAATGTAAGTGTATGTCCATGTTTGGTTGATTTGGGAAAAAATTGACATGTAATTGATCTTATTCTCCATTTGTGTGACCATTCCGATAAAAATCATCTGTTTTTAAATTTTTTTTTTTATTTTTGTAATCTATCTTCTATCCAAAGTTATTCCTCACTCACCTTATGCGTTCCGAGCATCGTAATTATTCTCCAACATGAGTTTATAAGCGCTTTTCACAAGTGCTTATAAACCAGAGACCGGAGCGGAGTTTGTCGCCGCTGTGATGCTAACAACAACTAGCATGCAAACCACACACTTCCTGATTCTCAGACAATAGAGCTCTTTAAAATTAGCTGCAGACAGTGCACAGTGGACATTATTTTGACCTAAAGAGCTGCGTGTGTGTTCTCTGGACATTAAGTTTAATGTGTTTTGTCCCTGTCACACCTGCATGATTCAGCATGAAACAAGACGCCCTCCCAGGACTCATTTAACAAGAAATGTGTCGCAACTGTCCACGGTAATGTAAAGTCTACCCCCCACCCTTCCCCCTTTCTCTCCTTCTCTCTCTCTCCTTTTCTCTCTCACGCCTTCTTTCACCCTCTCCTTCTCTCTCTCTCCTTTTCTCTCTCACTCCTTCTCTCACCCTACCTTCTCTCTCTCTCCTTCTCTATTGCTCGCTCCTTCTCTCACTTTCTCCTTCTCTCTCTCTCTCCTTCTCTCGCTCACTCCTTCTCTCACCTTCTCCTTCTCCCCCTCTCTCCTTCACTCTCCCCCCTCCCCCTCCCCTCTCTCTCTCACACACCTGTTGGTCTCATGGGAGAGGGAACTGTGAGATAATAGTGATATTTCAGCGCTGTTCATGACCTTCTATTCCCCAGAGTTACGTTAAGTACCCTGAGTTTTCACGGACTGTATGGAGTTTTATTGCTTCAGATGTTCACACGTTTTAGTGTTTTCCTGCGTATCTATGGTAACAGAAGTGCTTGTCCCGGGCCGCTGAGAGAGAGCGACACTGGGGCAGCTGTCAGTCATCCGCAGAGTGTGTGTGATACAGCGACTGTGCATTCTCTCTATTCTCTTCCCCTCCTTTCTCTCTCCGTGACTTAATCATTGTTTCGAGGAACTGCGAATGCGTCGGCATCTTTTTGTTGCTAGCGAACTCCTAACCTCCTAAGTTTTTTTTTCAGATTTTAAGGGCATTTTTTAGATGTAGTGAAGATCGTGGCAGTTCTTAACTCCATTTTTATCTGGATTACACCGGCAAACCACTCACAATCTTTAGTCATACCTCTCTTTTTCTGTTTTCCCTCTCTTTCCTTTTTTCCTTCCCAACCCCTCTCTTCCCGCTCTCTCTTTTCTCTTCCTTTCTCTCTATATGCCCCCTCTCCGTCTCTCTTATTGTTCATTTCTTTCTCCCCTTCCCCTTTCTCCTTCACTTTCTCTCTGTCTCTTGTTCTTCTCTTTCTCTTTCTATGCCCTTCTGTCTCCTGCCTCCCCTGCATCCTCTCCCCTCTCTCTCTCTCTCCTATTGTTCTTTTCTTCTTTTACTCTTTCTTCCCTTTCCTTCCCTCTCTCCCCCACACTCTCTCTCTCTCTTTCTGAAACGTGAGGTTGTGACTCAGCTTTGAATCTCACACACACACACACACACACACACACTCTTGTGATACGTGATACGTGCTCTCGATAATTGGAAGGGACTATTTTCTGCGGTCTGGCCCCAGGATCTTGCGGAGGAGCACATTAAACCTCTTAGTGCTGGACCAGTGGATGGCACTCTACTGACCATCTGCCCACGTTGACCAAAACACGAACAAGAGTGTTGTTATTTTAAAACAATATCGCTCAAGTAGAGGCAGTAGTCCAAGAAATTACTCAAGTAAGAGTAAAAAACTATTTGGGGAAACTACTACTTGACTTAATTAACTTACTTCATTAGGATGCTCGGAATGCATAAGGCAGTGTTTCTCAAACTGTGGTACATGAGCTCCTTCAGGTAGTACTTTCAGTTCTTCAATTTGGGGGCTTGAATAATTTAGAGCCCATTTTATCTACTTTTTTGTCCACCTTTAGATAATTTCTTGTTTAAAACTACAGTGGGAATTATGTAGTCCACTTTTAGACCTGGTTTAGTCCTTGATTAGATCTGGAATAGTTCTAATATAGACTTGGCTTAATTCTGGTGGTACTTGGAAAGCCAGATCTTTTGTTTGGTAGTATTTGAAGTGAAAAGTTTGAGAGCCGCTGGCATAAGGTAAGTGAGGAATAACTTTGGACCACTGCAAACCTTTGAACCACTCTAATACAGTCTGGTCCCGCGTGTTACTCCGTCACGTCTCAAGCCAGGCCGTCCAATCAGATTTGTTTTTCTTCAGTGACACGTGAAACGAAGGAGCTCATTGGTCACCCATCATTTACAAACAAAATGACATTTCTCTCATCTCACATTAACAGAATGTAATGCTTCGCTCATTGATTATGCAGAAATCCACTGTTTTTCCTCTCCTGTGATATTTTTTCCTTTCTTATTTCCACGTAAACAGCCATATTTGTTTTGATAAAGACAGATCATACGTGTCCCTGATTGGCTAATCCACGCCCATCTGAACATTCACTGGTAACCCAATCTTCATAAAGTACTGAAGAAGTGTGTATTCTCGAGCTGAGGCAACGCTTTTGCATTATCGGTAGTGAAAGCTATGGAAACGAATACGTATATTTGTACGTTTTCAGATGAAACAGACACGCTATAAGATAAGTGTCAATCATTCTGCTTATTTAGACATCTAAGCCATCCCTATAGACGCGCCCTACACCCCTCCCCCCTGCGCGAGGCCAAAGGGGGGGGTGGGCAGGGTCTGGACACCAACGGGGGGAGGACATGATTGACAGGTGCGGACAGGGCCGGAGACATAAACAGAATACAGAGGATCAGATAACATAAGATCTGTAAGCTTTGATTGACGGCTGGTGTAGTTAAGGATTCAGCTTACATTCTAATGGAGAGATATCATGTGTGTCCAGGGCTCTACTTAGAAGATATGAAAGAAAAGTCTGCCGCAGAGTTAAAAATAGATTTAATGAAGATTTTGCATTGGTATGTCCAGTTTTATCAACATAGTTTATAATGTGCTGGCTGTTTCCAGACTAGTGTCATGATACAAAATTTTCATCGATTTCAATACTGAGGAATCTTTATTTAGACAATTTAGAATCAGTCGTCCAGGTAGGTTCCATAGTGGTCCAGGGGCGTATCATTCAAAAGCTGTTTAGGAAAGGTTCATTTATGTCCCGTGAATGTGACTTTTTAGTATTTAATTTAGTATTTTAGTATCTAGTATCAATATTAGTTTTAGTATCGATTAGTATCTGATTTTCAATACTTCTGACAGCCCTAGGTAGCACAGATGATGACTGACAGTTCTTTGCTGTTTTTGCCTCAGATTTGTTAAAAGAGTTCCACTTTTTCTGTGTTAACACAAGTCCAGCTGTGCCCTGTGTGATTGCCTTCCGCGGCAAGATGAATTCCCACAATATTTCATTAACTTACGAAAAGCCATCTTGTCCTGCGCCTGTGTCTCCTTTAGATTCAAGCCACTGCATGACCCGACCAATCACAGAGCAGCATTGTGGCGAAAGCCAAAGGTGAAATTCCCAAACAAACCAAAACAAACACATTGAGGAGTCAATGAATGTGAATTGGCAAATTTGACCAGAAATACAAACTATTTTGCCTTTAAAAATCCTGCAGAGGGAAGCTCTTTGTGCATTTTTTGATTTAACAAATGTTTGATTTCTCAGGTCAAGGCATCACAACAGCAGAAGCAACAATTAGCATGAAGTATCCATCTGAGCGTTTCACCTTTCCCAATCACTTTTCCTGAGCACTTTCTGTGAGAACTGTTCCATGGTGTATAGAATTTGAATCAAGAGACTGTACTTATCTGGCTTCTACTAGGTTGCCCACGTGATGCCTCAAATGTACTTTTCTACATTGTCATTTTTTTCTGTCTGGAACTAACTAGGAAATAACTAAGAAATAACTACATTGAAACTAACACATCCAGCTTTACTGAGGGATTACACAGACTCAAAGTGCTTTGGAGAACTTACCCTTGGTATTTCTTGTAGCATAACTTACTACTAAAAATACCAGAGCTGTCCCAAGTTATTATCAAAGCACACAAAATAAGCACATTGCACTAAGCTGATTTATTGGATTACTGAAAAATATGCAAACGGTTCAAAACACAACTCCTGGTATGTTCTTGACAAGGAAACAACTTTAGAACTTAGTTAAAAGCTCCAAATCTCCATGACGGATCCCCCCTCTCCCGCTCCATCTCTCAGCGGTGCACCCAAGCTCCTCTCCCTCTCTCCTGAGCTGCCCACGTCAATCCTCATCACGGCGGCCATTTGAGAAGCTCTCCCGTCTCATAAATGAGTAATGCCGCTGTAGTTTCAAAGCAGCACGCCCGGTCGACTCTTCCCTTCCCTCCGTCGCAGAGAAGTGTCATGGCCACCCCCCCCCGAGACAAACACGAGGCCCCGGTGTAAACAATGTGGCGGCTAAAGGCTCCGCTGGGGAGGGTAAGGAGAGGGCGAGTGGAAGATGATGAAATACTCTGGTGAATCAGAGAGGACGAAGGATGAGAGAGATGTGCAGTAGGGATGGAAGCCTTAAGTTGTGTAGTCGATTAATCAGTCCATGGTGTCCAGAGGCTAGAAGTACTGTTACATTTACTCAGTTACATTTACTTGTAACTTTTTAAAGAAATTGTAGTTTTCAGAGTACTTTTCTAGCAGCATGCTTTTACTCCTCCTTGAGTAATATTTTCATTGAAGTAACAGTACTCTTACTTGAGTAATATATTTTACAGTTTGACAGCACTCTTACTTGAGTAGAAGCTTTGGTTACTCTTCCACTGTAAGTCTACAAGTGACAAAAGCTTTATGTTGACAGTATAAAATGATTTGAACACTGCTCCATCAGATATTTAGATCTAATTTTTGTGTCTATCCGATGAAAATACCAGATTTTGTGCATTATTTAATGTTATTTCCTTTCAATCATTAACTTTAAATTATAAATCAGATGTTATGTCCCTACAGTTAATCTTTGAGTTACTCTTACTTGAGTATTAGTTTTCCTTACCATTATACTGTTACTAAAGTAATGTCTTGGACTACTACTTTGTACTTCTAATTGAGTAATATAATAAGTAAGTATAAGTAGTTACTTTTTGGCTACTCCACCCACCTGTGATGGTGCTGCCACACACTACAGGAGTAGTAGTAAGAGATATTTGGTTGTTTTTTCTGCAATATGAATTATGAACTAAAATTACTCAAACTAATTACTTAAGTGTTGCATTCCGCTATTTCAATATTTAACAATATTGTACATTTGGAAAACTTTTTTGTGACTAATTCTGCTTTATGGTTTGGTTTCAATATTATCGTTTATCATTTATATTGACTTTAGCAATATATCGCACTTCAAAATGTGTTATCAACAGACCTATCCTTGTATTAAGGCTGGGCAAAAAATCGATTAAACTGATTAATTAAATTTTAAGTTCAAAATGATTTATCTGGAAGAACATTTTATTTTATTTTCGCACTTTATTGCATTGGAAATACAGAGCGTTCTTTGACCCGCTCTCGCACCTGCACAACTGAACCGAGCCACGGCCCGGTGACGTCATCACAGGGCGCCGGTTGTTTACATGTCGCGCAGCAGCGATATCGCTTTAGAGAGAAAAAAGTCCAGCGGCATGAAATATCTCTTAAATAGTGAGGCAGATATGAGTCCTGCTGTGATACGCGCCTCCGTGTTTATGGCTTAAACAACAGTGTGGAGCAGCGAGGACAACACGAGACGAGGCTTCAAAACTTCTGTCTGTCCACAGCCCTTACGAAGGTGAGCGCAGATTCACCGTGAGTTTGGAGCAGAGTTCATTCACTTTTCTTTCTTATCATCGATCCTCTCCGCGCACAAGACAGGGCTCGTAAACAGAAATTGTACTTGTGCGCGTACATGAGCAACCTCCAACCGGGCCAAGTCCCACTCACACTGGACAAACGTACCGCGTTTTAGGGGTTATCCGTGTTTGGGCACGGTTCGATTGTGTTAGTGTCTCAGAGAAAAGCAGAGGAGTTTAGCACAGGGCCAGAGCGCACTTAGAAATCAGTGACGTCAAATTAAATGTTGTGAAAGTGTAAATCACGTCTTTTTCCCCACATCAGCAGTTTAATGTAACAACACTGTTATGGTTAGTTTTATCTCATTCATAAAATGGAGATGGATTTCTTTGAGTTACAAGGAGCTTACTACTTACTTGGACTACAACTTGAATTTAAACAATTATACATTATAGTATACATCAATTTTATTTTCAGGCTAAAATGTGATTTTGAATCTGTTGTCCTTGTGTGTGGTGTCAGTGTGACTCTGAGCTGCTCTGTCATTTCCTAACCACAAAACATCACCACCGCAACAGCCAATAAAACAGAGCATCAGGGGCGGAGTGACGGACACAAAGGCGCAAGATACAGACGCAGGGAATGGCGAAAATAATTAGGTGACTTTTATTTCTCAGCAGTTAAGCTGCAGCATTATCATCAATTATTATCCATTAGAATGTGCTCTCTGCAAGTAATGGCACCCAGGCCACAAAACAGCACTGTTCCAGTTTGAAGCGTTCTTTAACAGTTAAAAGGCAAACGTAGATCCTCACGCATGTCTGTTATAAATCCATGCAGCCCTGATCAGGGTGAAGCTGCTACAGTAAACACGATTCTACTTCCTGTGTAGTTTATCTTCAGCCTTCTGTGCATTAAAAACATTTACAGTTGAAACCAGAATTTTACATACACTATATAAAAAGACACATATGCTTTTTTTTTGTCACTGACATGAAATCAGACTAAACTTTTCCTGTTTTAGGTAAATTAGGATTACGAAAATTATTTCTACTTGCTAAATACCAGGATAATGAGAAAAGGATTTTTTCTTTTTTAGACAATTGGATAAGGATTATTTAGACATATTATACAAAATGTACATTGAGCATTTAACCATGTTATATTGTTGTCCCCTCATCAAAAATATACCTGGAATTGCATTTTGTTTCATTAGTCCATTAATCCAAAATAGTCATTTCTGAGCACTCAAAAATGCTCAGTTTGTATTTTGCCTGAATTGTTGCGTCACAGGTAAAAATCTAGACTTCTCCTCTGCAGTTTTCATGTCCATAAAACTTTGCAATTTGCTAATTGCGTCAATTCAAATTGCAATTTTGATATGATTTTAATAATCTTGCAGCCCTAATCTCAGTGTTTGCTAAATTATGCTGCATGACCAAGGATATTATGTATTTTTTTCCTTATTTTTGTTGCTCAATAGATGCTCTAACAGCAAAGGTCAAAATAATTCAAAACTGGTCCAGGGTGTGAATAATTTGGGGCTAAACTTTAAGCATTCATTTGTTGTCAACTACTGATTACTTAAACCAACACATCTATCCAGGATCCTTTCTCTCCTCTCTCTCTCTCTCTTCTCCTCCTCTTTCTCCCTGCTCTCATTCCTCGGGCCTTAAGGCTAGTGTTTCCCAATCAGAGTATATTGACGCGCTCTTCCTCGAATTCAGACGCTTACGGACTAATTGTCAACTGATCTGCCGGCGCTCCGAGGGCACCAGGCGACAGGATAAATGCGAGCAGCTGACAATGTACTCACCAGTCTGTCTATTGTCCAATAACACTGGCGCTGTATTACCTGGGATCCAGAACACACACTGCTCCAATATTTTACAAAGATGTATTTAGCCCCCATGTTTAAAGGAGCACTAAGTAACCTTTCTGGTGGAAGGTCTGCCACTGGCTCATCTCCATAAAGATTTGCCTGCAATGTTCGACAGTATGGCATTAAACAAACCGATCTTGCATTTATTCAACTGCATTTGTTTACATTACTAAGAGTTACCGTAAGAGACATGCATTTTTGCAGCCAAGAATACACACCTCTCCAATACTTTAGTCAGATGGGCATGATTGACAGGTGGATTAGCCAATCAGGGACACACATAGTCTCTTTGTATCAAAACAAATATGGCTGCTTACAAGGGATTGAAAAACAAATTGTCTGTTTAGAATGATCCAGGCTTAGTAACCACTTTCGACGGGTTTATAAAAACTGCAGTCAGGTCCGGCACATACTTTGAGCGGGTTACTGTCAGGTTACCTGTTGGCACCAACTACGACAACTGCGGCGTGTATTTGGTCAAGGCAGAGCTGTTTCACATGGGCTCACACAATAACACGCATCTAATAACCTGAAAACTGCATCAGACCACAGCAGTGTCCCAGAGAAATGGCCTCTTTGCGGATTCTTTCCACACACTTGCAGTTGGTTCTAAATTTGGACTAAATCTGAAACTCTACCTGAACTAGACCTGGACTAAACCAGGACTCAAACTCAATATGGTTTGAGCTCATATTGGGCTCAAACCAGGAGCCAACAAGGACAAGTCTGAAAGGCAAGGCAAGATCATTTGTATAACACAATTCCTACACAAAGTAATTCAAAGTGCTTTACAGAATAAGAAAGACTTTAAAATCACAATACAAACAAATCAAAACATAAATAATCATCATAAAATTAACATTAAAAGAGAAGAGTGCAGAACAAAAACCTTTCAGTCATATGCACAGCTAAACAGAACCGTTTTGAGTCTGGATTTAAACATTGTCAAAGTGGAGGCCTGTCTCACATCTTCAGGAAGACTGTTTGAGGTTTTAGCTGCATAAAACTGAAACGCTGATTCCCCATGTTTAGTCCTGACTCTGGGCACCAGCAGGAGGCCGGTCCCTGAAGTCCTCAGAGTGCGAGATGGATCATATGGCAGAACTGCTTTAAAGTCTGTTCTCTGAGCCACAGGAAGCCAGTGCAGAGACCTGAGCACAGGACTTATATGAAAGCACCCTTAATGAATACCCTAACTACCCCTTAAGTAGTTACTAAGCCTGAATCATTCTTAGTAAACGTTTTTTCATTATAAATTATGTATTTGTTCATGCTTTACTACAGCTAATTACGATACAGTTATTATTAAGTAGTACTGACATGGTTGATATTGGTCCACTGTAGCCTGCTGCGCTCTGATTGGACAATAACAGTGGAGGTTGTGGGTAATGTCCTCCTTATTGAATCATCAGTGTTAGTTCCAGCGCCTCATGTTCTCCCTTAAGGACCGTCCTGGTGCTTACAAAGCCCATAACAGAGCATAAAGACTCAATGAACATCCTCGGAGCTGTTACAGGAGTGGAACATGTGTACGCAGGGTTGTAATAAGGTTAGACGGAAGGGAACAAGCCTAGCATTTTCAACGCAAAAATAAACTACAAATAAAAATACATCAAATTAATCAGAAATAAAAAGATACATGAATAAATTAAAATAAATAAAGTACAAAAAATGTTTAATATGTACTAAATCTTGGTTTGAAATAAAATACTAATATCATTTTTTTTTCCTTCATTACGGTTTTAAAGCTACGATTCATACGTTTTTTTCGGGGGATTTTTTTACCTGTTGATGGCAGATGTGAAACCTATTCCCCTGTCCCCTCCCCTCACCTGGCCCCTCCCCCTTCACCTGGCCTTTGTTCACACTCACCTGTGCTCTCTGGTCTTCTGCCAGGCCAAAGCTGGGACAGATCAGACTGTCAGACAGCAGTAGCGTAGATAGCATCTAGTGGCGAAGTGCGAGAATACAACAAGTGCGAGTCGGCCAGTCCAATTACAGATGGTAGCTTTAAGTGCATGGGTTTGTAATGCTTAAAATCAGTAGAATTAATGGGCCTGTGACCTATTTTTGAACCATGAGTGGAAATATAACTGTTAGCCATGCGCATTTAGTCCCTTCTCCCACTTATGTTGAACCATGACAGACAAACAAATGTCTGGGATAGTCACTGGCAGTTGTTTCCAAATGGTTCTCATCCAACAACATATCTGATTGGATAAAATTGTCTCTGGCGGTTGCTTCCTTATGGTTTTCATCCAACAAAAATGTAATTATACAGGTAATAACATTCATTCTCAGTAGCTGTTTTTACAATATACTGTATGGAATTAAATTAGTTTTTTTCTGAACAGGTAAGTATACATTTTTGAGATGATATAAATAAGTATAATTTACTAATAAATGTAAAATTTTGGTCACTAACGGAAGTAGGAAAATCAGCAAAATACCATTGGGGAAAAAAAATAATAAAACGCTTGGATCAGAGAATTATCCAAACATGAAAGAAACAAAATACATATCCGGGCATGTTTTTGATGAGGAATTAAAGTATGCAAATATAGAATAGGCTTAATAATAAAATCTTAACAGACTTCTGGGAGCCACTACTGAACACAATCTATGCAACTTACGGCTTGTAACAAAATATCCTTATCAATGTATTAGATATAGACACACTTTATCTCGGGCCCTTTCACCTTTTGTTCCCCGTTTAGCTGCACTGGCTATAATGCTGACTCCCTGCATTGATTTAACATGGAAAAGACACGTTCACTTACAGATATGAGCAAAAGTGACTTATTACTACTCAAGAACATTTTGAGTTACTTCTACTTGAGTACACGTTGAGTAGTGTATATATTTTAATTAACAATATTCATTGGGGCAGTTAATTTGCTAAAATAGAGTTCCTTATATTTAGACACACTTCATTGAGCCACAAAGAAAATTCTGTCTCTCTCTCTCTCCTCTTATTCCAGAAAATGGTACTGCCTATAGTGACAGTACTATTTAAAGGTGCACTTTGTAACTTCTTATCTGAATGGGGATGTTAATGCCTTGCCTGGCTCATCTCTCCGCGGATCTGCCCCGTAACGTGGGGTCACTTGCTTTTTCCATGGAGATAGCCAACGTGAAAAGTGTGGAACTTGCAGACAAAGCAGTAACATCTCCATGCAGACGTGCGGGTGGTGTACCTTTCTCCGGAAAAGCTACGCAGTGTATCTTTAACATTAGTTTGTTTATTGTTTGTGAATACCATATGCTAATTATTCTGTATTTTATCTATTTACATCTAGTGGTTAAAGGGACTATAAAATGTACTGTACCCAGTCGAGATATATTGTATATTGCTCGTGAGGTCAAAATAAGTACCGTTAGCATGCTAGTTGTTGTTAGGTTAGTGCTAGATAGTCAGATCCAGAGGGACGGAGGCTGTCATGTAGCTCTGGTTGCCATGGTAATGCGTCAGCTTCTGTTGCTTTGAATAGACCTAAAATGTTATATTTTTGGCAGTTTTATGTTTTAATTACCGTATTTTCCGAAGTATATGTTGCACTGGAGTATAAGTCGCACCAGCCAAAAAATGCATAATAATGAAGAAAAAACATATATTTCACATATAAATCGCATCTGAGTATAAGTCGCACCCCCGGCCAAACTATGAAAAAAAGTGCGACTTATAGTCCGGAAAATACGGTATATGTCGTAAGTTGAGATAAGGCTAAAGTAATTTCCGCTAACATGTTAACTACCCTGAAACCTAACCTTAACCTTGAAGAAGACCTTTTGTGCTGGTGTCTGCTGTATAGTTATAATCTATGACACCCGTGGATCATTATGTTATAATGTGCACATTTTAAATCATAATATTCATCTAAAACAACTTAATAAAAGAAACAAGTCCGCTGACTTCCCTGGTCGAAAACTGAGGTGCCCAGTGGGATCACAACAAAGAGCTGTGAAGTTGTTGGCACCTCCGATGGATAGCTGCAGATCAAGCTAGCATGTAGCGTTTCGTTTTTTTTTTCATTTGTACCACAATGACTATGCGACACTGCCGAATCCTATGTGTATCACTGATACATGTAGAAGATAAAATTAGAGAATGAAATAAGTACAGAGCAGTGGGCGTGTACTGGTGGCTGGTGAAAGTATGGGTGATCTGCAAGATGGTGTCTTGAAAATAAGCGATTAAAGATTGCTCTAACATGCATGAATCACTCCAAATTCTACTTTGGGTGAGTAAATGGTGCGGGGAAACAACATAACATGGTTAAAAGCTCTAAAAAGTGGATTTTGCATAATAGGCCTGCTTTAACATAATCCTGTACCTAAACTTAACCAAACTCTAAATTTAACCATTTGTCTGACCCTAACCTTAACCCTAACCTGTTTCTTAAAAAAACCCCAAAACATGTTCCAAAACTTCATTACTTTAAATGACCAATCACAGCAGACCATCCCTCCCCATCAAACATTCTAGCATTAACCTAGTTGTTAGCATTACCATCACAGCAAAGCTCCACTCTGGCCTCTGAATGTTGGGAAAAGTGCTCATTAACTTAATAATTAGGATGCTAAAAATGTGTGAGACAGCTGCAAAAATGAACTAGTTCTGTTTTTCACATTTCACAAACCACAGAGCGCCTTTAACTTTATAAGTGAAACACCAATCCGACGGCTTTTTTCAATTTTGTACTACTGCATGTACTCTTGTCACCTTTAGCCTCCTTTAGCGTTATGTAATCCTCCAGCAGAGTGCAACGATATTAATTATGAATCTTGTGTGTCCGCGTTAAATATAGATCTGATTGAGGGCACTGGCAGAGGTGTGGGTCATGCATGTTTTAGGGTCTCCTCGCGCGCACCTCTGCTCCATGTTTGTTGTGTTAGCGGTTAGCATACACTTTCATAGCGCATTAGCTCAGTGAGAACACCACTTCATGTCACGTTAGCTTCCTGTGGGCGCAGTGGGCCCCTTGCACACTCAGTACAAATGTTCCTACGTGACTGAACCCATTAAAGTCCCACCGTGTGACTTTTTAGGCCCAAAACAGACATTAATTAATGCATGTTTTTTTGTATTGCACTGAGAAACAGAAAAACATGCATCCTGTGAGCGGGCTTGCATCTCCACAAACCTGATTCTTATTTGGCCTGACACTCAGTACTGTCACTCTACTGTTGAGAATGTATGGAGTGGAAATGTTAAGTTAGGCCACAAAGAACGGTCCGATATTAAGGGGTTGTACCTGATTTTTGTCCATGTAGTTGAGTAAAATTTGTCTTGTTCCAGTACAGATATATTGTATAAGCATCTCTTGAGGTCAAAATATGTCAGCTGTGTGCTGTCTCCATCTAATTATCGGCCACAAACCAGGAAGTATTCTGTTAGCATGTTAGTTGTTATTACCATTACCATGACAACAAAACTCTGCTCTGGTCTCTAAGAGTTGCGGTGAATAATTAGGATGCTTGGAATGAGTTAGGAAAGTGAGGAATAACTTTGGACCAGTGCAAACCATTTAAACTAGTTCATTCTTCTTCTTCATACTGTAAAAATCAGATACAGCGCTTTTAAAGTGTTTTTAGTATTGGTAGTATTTTCTGTAGATATAGTTGGAGTAATGCATATGTCAGAAATGTATAGGCTTGCTGCGTTTGAGCTGAGGAGGATTGAATTCATTTGGGTTGCCAGTTTCAATGTTGAAATCCAGTTGGTTTAAACCTAAAATAACCCTCTCTGCTCTGAATTTTCACTATCTAAATCCCAGCACCTTCAGCCAATCATTATTCAGTGCTAGTGCAGCCTCTGCAACTCAGTGAGTGAATTCTGGAGGTTCTGAGCTTTCACATGAGGCCTGTCCATATACTGAGAATGAGAAACACTTGTCTGTGTCCTCTATCTGCAGGTTAAGGCACTGGACACACAGGTTCAGCTGTGGTTGTAGTAGCTTTGTAGTAATGTGCATGTGTTGTTTATTTTTGCTTGCCAGGGCAAAATGTTTCAGCGTGACTTTCAACATTAAAGCTCCACCATGTAACTTTTTTGCCTAAAATTGGACAACAATTTGAGCAAGTTTTTTCTATTTTGGATGTTTTTATTGCACAGAGAAACATTGAAAAACATACATCCTTACTGTGAGTGGGCTTGCATCTCCACAAACCTGACTCTTATTTGGCCTGGAGTAGGGCCTCCTGCTTAATTCCAAAAAAAATGTTGTTGGCTTTGATCTTCTACAATATATCAACAACGTATCTATCGCCATGGTTTTAACTTTCTATTTCCATGGAATCATGCAGGTGACGTGCCCCCTCCAGAAAGTTACACAGTGTTGCTTTAAATTTGTGATCTATTGAAGTTGTAAATATGCGAAACTTTGACCTCTTCACAGCTCAAAAAACCTCCTTTTCAGTACATCCATTCAAACCATTGCTCTTAAAACCTGTAAAATATAAAAATCATACATGCATACTTTTCATTGTAATTTGTCTTTTCAAACTACAGCTGATAAATTATATGCAGCGACCGTGCGCATAAAGTTGTGAAGCAAGGCCACATTCTGAAAAACGAAAAAAACGCGAAATGAAAAGCTTTGAACATATCGGCTGGTGCTTTGTGCTGCAGGCATGAATACTGAGGAGATTAGTCCAAGGTCTGCAGGTGAGTGAAGCGGCCTTTTAGTCAGAACACTGGCTTTAAACGGAGCATTTAAAAAGTGCAAAACAAAGCAGCCGAGACAAGGGCAGTATCCACGGCGACACTAGTGCAGTTTGTTAGTTCTGCTTATATATGTGAATTGCATATATTCTCTTGATGTGAAAAGTACATTATACATTGTTAAAGTTCAGTGAGATCAAATGTGCTTCTTTGTGTTTTTAAAAAGGGGCTACTATGCAAAATTGACTTTTTGGAGCTTTCTACCGTGTTATAACGTTCCCTCATCAAAAACATGCCTGAAGAGGTTTTAGATGTCATCCGTGCATGTTTGAGTAATCTTGTGATCTCTCCCGGGCCCTAATCGAACCCTCCTTATGGTTAGGTGTAAGATTCTGTTCAAGACTCACAAGCCTACATCACCTATGCTCCCTCACGACAATTTTTTCATACACTACAACTTCACAAACCTGATGCGATGTAGAGTAGTTTCATTAGTGGAATGCAAGCTGATTGTGTTGTGATTGCTCTCCGCGCTAAGTCACCCTCCCTTCAGAGCGCTAAGGAAGTGGGAGAGGGTTTCAGCTTCAAAAATGAAACTGAAACTTATTAAACATTTGCAGCAAATATAGCATTTTCAAACCGATTAAAAGCTGTGTTATCATGGCACGTCTTGAATATAGCTACTCGTTATTGTTATTGGCCATATTTAAATTCCTGCTTGTTTCCATGGAGATGTTATTGCTTTGCCTGAAATGTTGCACAGTATGGGATTAAACATACAACAGTTTTGTTTTTTTTTTTGTATGTTTTATAACTGCCTTCCTGATCACTTGTCTTGAGACAACATATAGATATTAGCGGCTTTGCTAATATCTGGCATATTTACACTGTAATTACATGTGTTTATTAGCATGCACTGCCTCTCTGCTTGATGTGAGTGTGGTTGCCTTTCCACAGATCTGACTGGTAATTTGGCCTAGTTCTGTCACATGCTTGTCTCCATGGACATATCCAGGCAACCATTAACATCTGATAAATCATCCTATCCTTTGAAAATACCAGATTATGTGAATTATGCAATGTTTGTCCTTCTATTACATTCACACTTCAAGTTATGAATCACCCAGTTGCTGCAACAATTACGCTTACTTATGTTGTAGTTTATCCTTTTTTTTTACTCTTTCACAGTAATATAATATTGCAGTAATATTATTCAGAAGTAACATGATTTTACTTGAGTTTTGGCTTCTCTACCCACCTCCACCTGTATACTGAATTCAAATAATAGACTGTATATATAAATGGACATAGCTAACCCAGTAACTGCCATGTTCCAATAGGAAGTGAGTCACTCCAATTGACTCACTCCTAAAATGGTCACCCCTCTCTGTCGTCCCTCTTTGCTGCTGTCAGCCTCCTCATTCTGACCTTAAAATGTTGGTTTTAACCCACTCTACATGATCCTGGGGTTTGTATTTCACTATGTTGTCCGTAAATCAAGATATGAGCAATAATAACAGACCAATCAGGTGGCTACTTTCCCCAAGGTCACCCCCACTAACATTAGCAACAGGTTTGATTGACAGCGTTGCTAAGCGCCCCCTTCTGCCAAACCAGCGGTGTGGGCAGGAAGGGGCGAGTACCGTCAACAGTCTCGCTCCCGACTGGCTCTTTGCTATGAAACACGCTTGGATTTCCAAATATGTATGTTGGCTTGAAATTAGCCGCTGTAACAACTAGCGCCCATTGGTTTCATTTGGCTGGAGCTGAACGAGTAACATCACATTCCCTTAGTCCATTTATATAAACAATCTAGGTTTCAAATCCCTTTACTCCCAATACCAATACTCCTATCCATTCTATTGAACCTAATAGAAACACCAATCATAACTCCAATTAATTTTTTCCATCTTCACGCTACATAGGCTACTTCCATATTCTCTGTAATGACTCATTTAGCCTGCAGTCAGAAAACATGGCGGATACATGATACTGCCGCTATTTACAGCCATAACTCCACTCCTTCCCCCGGGGAACGCTCGGATCCAGGCTGACGAATGCGGCGCCAGGGAGGCCTCTGCACTTCCAGCTGGATCGGACTGCGTTTCCCATCAGCCACTGCAGCTATGTTAAATTACAGATGGACACTTTTATACGTGCTTTTATTCCTGGCTGTGTCGTTTCCAAGTTTATGTATTGATTAAAAATTAAGCACGGCTGGTGTAGGAAGAGTGATTGTCTAGAATGAGCTCAGAGGCTAAAAAAAGTCTTTATTGTGAATTATTTAGCTTTTAGTTTTAGTTTTTGGACTCCAGTTTTGGTTTTCCGTTTTACAGCTTACAGTGCGCAGCTAATCATTTTTATTTCTCTTCACGTCTTTAAATCTTTCTAAAGAGTGGGTATTGCACTTCGCTCAGAGTACCCCCTCCCTTTGCTCTCCGTGCTAAGTCACCCACCCCTCAAAGCACTAATGAAACTACTGCACATCGCATCAGGTTTGTGTTTGTATTTGTGTTGTAGTGTATTGTTTTGTATCCTCCTTTTTATATATTTATGGAAAAGTGTCTTGTGGGAGCATGGGTGATGTAGGCTTGTGGGCTGAGTATTGGACAGAATCGTACTGCTAACTGTAAGCAGGGTTCGAATAGGGCCTGGGAGAGATCACTAAATTACTCAAACATACATGGATGGCATCTAAAACCTCTTCAGGCTTGTTTTTGATGATGGAACAGTTATAACACGGTAGAAAGCTCCAAAAAGCTTCACAAAAAGCTTCACAAATTTAATCTGTCTTTATAGAAATATATTGTTTCCTTGTACTTTCTTTTCCGCATGAATTGTTGTTCTTGCATGAACTCTGGTGCAAGCGTGGTCTTGTGAGTGCAGTGTGGGTCAGATACATAGAGATATTTAATACTGTTAAGAACTTACACACCATTTTTCTACACTTGGCCAAGAATTTCTGCCAGGGCTGCATCTGCTGGCGCACTGGAGTCACTATAGCAGTGTATATGACCTTCAGTCATTATGTTTACGTTCACATAGAAATCCGAGTGCGCTAAACAACCAAATTCAAATTGTCTGCCCCAAAGCCGGTCAGACCACTCTTGTCCCAGTCTACACACGGGTCAAAGGTCATAGGTGCGAACGGGGGTCTGTGAGGCATAGCGGAGCGGACCAAAACATCGCAACAAGTGCTTGGTGGAGAGGCCATAGTATCTTGTTACTGCTGATCTTAAACAAACGTGTCTAATATTTTCATGGCTGTTTTTTACTCTATGCGGTCAACGCCTCACCTAGTCTGCACCTAATGTAAATCTGAGCAGCTGGTATTAGGATTAGCATTAGCATTAGGATCTTTGAGATTCGATTCCCAACATCTCAACGCTTATAAACGTAGTGAATGTCTGAATACTGTGGTACTCAATACAATCTACATACTTCCAAGTGTTTTGCGACTAGTGATGTGTGATACCAGCTTTGGAACTTTTGATCTGAGTCCATTCCCTGTTGTACAGTCACAAACATTGTTTTTCTTGTCTAATTTAATTTGTTTGTGGTAAATTGTAAGATCCATACACCTAGACATGATTAATTATGGCTTTATTACACCACTGGAGCAGCAGAACACAAAGAATTGATGAGGGCGCGTTTTTGTCACATTGCATTAGAGCGCACATAAACAGGTACAGCTTTTATTATTTTTTTATCTTTTTATTTAGCACTTAAAAATACAGCTCATAGAAATAGGTTTCTCAGTCAAACACTAAAAATCAATATTTATAACAGTAGTTATCATGTGCATGGGAGTGGTAGAAGCCCAAAAGTATTTTGAAGACACCACCCCCAGAAGATAAAAACATTTTTCATCATCAGAGATCATGATCAAAGATAAAAAAAATAACAAGACAATTTACAACATGTTTTTTTGCCCATTACATTTTTGCTTTAATATGATGACCACTTATCAGTTTAAAGTTTAATTTATATTTGTACATCAGCAGTGGTCTGTATGAGAGTCCTGGGAATTTGAACCATGATACCGAATAGAAAATTGCCTGTGAGTTCTCTTGTATAAATGTATTTGCATGTTATAGATAAAATAATTCTTAATGTAATAAGGCAAATCAGAATCATGCCGTGCCCTAAAAACAAATGTACAGGTCAAAGGGTGTTTATATCAAAGATATTTGGGAGTTTCAATTTAAAAAACAAATGAGCACTTGTAGCATCAGGCTTGGACAATGTTGCTAGTTTTCTTTTTTTGGATAATAAAAGTGTTGTTTAAATAAGCAGTGAAGGTACTTCCTCACACAAAAATATGTTAAATAGGGAAAACTCAAACCGTAATACAGTGTTAGTAAACGTTTACCATGCTCCAGAGGCCTTGTCTTACTTATTATACCAACTGATGTTGTTTTGCAGACATGTTCGATATGATCTTTCCAGCTCATCATCAATCCAAACACCTAGGAAGCATGTTTATGAAACCCGCATTATATTTTCTTGATTTATGTACATTCTGATTGGATTACATTTTTTTTTAATTTTTTATTACCACCAAACAGCATAAAGGTAGACTTTTGTACATTTAATGACAATTTATTTGCTGTGAACCACACTGAATAATTAATGAGGTCACAGTTTAACTTATCAATAAGAACATCAATATTTCTATTTGAAAGAAAAAGGTTTGTATCATCGGCAAATAGCAATGGAAAAGTCATAGCAGAGATAGAAGCAAAATCATTGATATGGTTTGTTACTACTACAGATATACTGCAGGAGTTACACATGGTTATTTTAGACACTATAATTAAATCTGAACTTTAGACGATACCAGGTAACACTAGGGTAGGTATCACAATATTGATCTGATATATCGATACCATTGTCTTGAGTATAAAATGCACTGAAGCTCCACTACGATAAAGAATTTGATCTTAGCGTAGATTGGCAATCTTTATGTGCACTCTACCCCTTCTTCAACCGATCAAACCATTAAATATATATGCAGAGAAAATGAAAAATGAATAATGGATTTCAAAAATTGATTAAACTTTCATTTTAAAACGACTTTTGAGAGATTTTAAGTATCAGCGCTTTATGCATGAGAATTGATTCTTTTGGATAGCTTGTCAGTAACAATCTGCTCATCCTTAAAAGAAACAGAAACTTGCTAGACAGTCCACTCTTACTCTACAATTCTGTCAACAGTTCCATCATACACTAGCAGCCCCAGTCAAAAGTTTGGACACACCTACTCATTCAGTGTTTTTTTGTTTTTTTTTTACTACCGGTACTTTCCATTAGAGTTGTCTAAGTAGTATTGAAAATCAGATACAATGGATACTAAAACTAGTATCGAAACAAGATACTCATTTGAGCAGGTATTGATACTTAAAAAGTCACATTCACAGGACAGAAATGAATCTTCCTGAATAGCTTTAGAATGACCTTGAGCTGTATCAAAATAAGTATAAGACCACCACCAAGGGATTAGACAGATATAAGACCACATAGTAATATAAAAGAAAGTACTACCATTTAATGTAGAAAATCACATTCTATTGTCTAAAGAAAGAGAGTAATTATGTAGCAAAGAAAAAAAGTGAAATAACTCAACTACCGTATTTTCCAGAGTATAAGTCGCACCACCCAAAAAATGTATAATAATTAAGAAAAAAAAAAAAATTCACATATAAATCGCATCTGAGTATAAGTCGCACCCCCGGCCAAACTATGAAAAAAAGTGCGACTTATAGTCCGGAAAATACGGTAAATATTTTTTGATCAAAGCAAAGAGTGGCTGTTTTAAAAAATCTAAAACAAATTTTAAGTTATTTTGAGTTTATACTTTGTTTGCTGCATTCCATGTGTTCATTCATAGTTTTGATGCCTTCAGTGACAAGTCAAGAGTCATAAAAAAAGACAAAACATATATGAGTGTGTCCAAACCTTTGACTGGTAGTGTATTTCGTTACAGTATACCTTTACAAAAAAAACAACAAAAAAAACCCCATCTCTACCTCTGCTTTCTGTCTGTTGATAAAACTTGTCTCCAGCGATCAGACAATGTTGTTCTAGTCCCCCTCTCCTCTTCTCGAGACTGGCAGCACTTTGAGTCAGTCTGCCGCTGCTGTTTACCTTGCTCTCCGTGCGCGCCTAGGACTCCCACGTGCGGTCTCGTATGTGCACGTGCATGAGACTCTGTTTGTTTGGTTTGGATCGTATCAGTCAACCCCCGGGCTCTCCTCTCTCTCCTCTTCCAGCTCCGTGGAGGTAAAAATAACGAGACGCGGCGGTTTACAGCTAATAACCGTAAATGCTGTAATGAGATTTAGAAATAGCCAAGAGCAAATATTGAGTTGGAGAAGTGTGATAGTAAACGTAAGAGGAAAGGAAGATTTTTCATGGGCGAATTATAGAACACGAGACAATTAAATGTACGAAAATAATTTACAGTATAGTAAAAGTATAATTAGTTATGACAAAAATATAGAACTGTATTACTTCAAAGAGATTCATTTGACTATTTCCAAATGAAGGTTCTTTATAACACACCAGTGTGTTTTTTACACATACCTTGACGTGTTTTATATGCCTTCTGCATCCTTCTCATGTGATGTTACGGCGACGTATCTTGCCAACTGATTCACACTGATTTTTGCTCCATTCTCCTACCTTCATTGGTTGAGGAATAGCGCCGTCTGCAGTCCGACTTCTCCAGGACAGCATTCCAGGTCCTGAAAAAACAGACAAAACTAACAGTGGAGGAGATCACACGACTGCTATGGTTCATCTCAACGTCGACGTATTTCCAATGCAAGGGCAGGATCTACTGCGAGAAGGAGGGTTTTGCTATGGGAGCGGGTTCTTCATGAAGGACTTGGAGGAGAAGGCAATCCACGGTGTACATGGTGGAGGAGGTATGTGGACGACATCCTAGAGAAAGTCGATGGAGGACACTCACGAGAACTAACGGACCACCTAAACTCAATTGACAGCAGAGGTAACATAAAGTCCACACACAAAGAGGAAGTAAATAATGTCATACATTTCTTGGACATCAACACACATTGAGAATGGATAGCATAAAAATAAAAAATAAAAAAATCCAAAAACCAACACACACGGATCAGTACCTCCTAAGGACTTCGGAACACCTCATCGATCAAAAACTCTCAGTTGTAAGGACATTGTTTACCAGAGCCAGTTTAATTACAGAAGAACAAGACAGACAGGAGGAAGAAGGGAACATCACAAAAGCACTACAGCTACGCCAGTGCCCAAACCGGGCCATCAATAAGGGAAAACAGCAAGAGAGGGAGAAAGCCAATACGAAAGAACAAACAGCCGGGAAGAAGGAGAAAAAGGGAAATACAGGAACAGTCACACTTCCATACATCCAGGAATAACAGAAAGAAATACAGCGAGCCATGAAAAAACACAATATAAACACCCCGGTGAAACCACACCAGCTAATAAGACCAATGCTAGTTCAGCCGAAAGACAAGATAACAACACAAATGTAATGTCATATCTGAAATCCCATGCCGGTCATATATAGCTGAAACAGGGAGCGCTTTCTACATCAAATCAGCCATCGCAGATCACTGCAAGAGAGAGAGACGTATCATGGACTGGGAAAGCGCAAAAATAATTGGGATGAAGGACAACAAACACAAACGTTGGATTAAATAGGCTGTTGAGATACAAAAACAAGCTCAGGACAGTAAACAGGGACGAAGGGATGCTGTCCTGGAGAAGTCGGACTGCAGATGGCGCTAGTCCCCTACCGATAAAGGTATGAGAAAGGAGCCAAAATCTGTGTAAATCAGCTGGCAAGACACGTCACGGAACAAATTATAATTTTAAAACATCTCTATTTTCATCTGAGTTGCTATGTTTCCACATTGCTTTAAGCCATCGGTCTTATTTAATTCTGACGTGTTAATTTGTAAGTATTTAAGGTGTTGATGAGTCTGTCTCAGAGCTGTGATCACATGTTCACCTGTTTAACACCCTTTTTACCTAACTTTTTCTTTGTAGCAGAGTAAAATCATCATTCCATACTGTAAAAGCTGTTATGTCTGGGGGAAAAAAAGGAACTGGGCGTTGTGCGGTGGCTACATTATATTATAGTATAGCAATTTTTCCCATGGGTGTCTACAGGGTTGTGTTTTATCACCTTTGTTGTTTCCTTTACGCCATCTACAGGAACAGCTATGAAAACATTATTACGTTATTACCGCTGTACCTTGACATTAAAATAGATAATTACAGTTTATAGATCTAATTTAACTTAATTTTATGTGTCTGTACTTAAACAGACACATACGCGGAGTTTGATTGTGGACTTAAATTTTAACCAGCAGTGATCAGATTAAACATTTTTGTATGTTAATATTTACTTTACAGGATAATATTGAAATCATAAGAATACTAAAAATAAAAAAGCGGCAAAAAGTGCTGTTATAAAAAGGTAACTCAATTTTTTAAATTTTTAAATAAAAATAAAATAGCTGTATTAAAGTTATAAGTGGATATGTGCACTTTGCTGTGTAATTTTACAGTTTGTTCACTTTTTATGCAATACATGAAGCAATGAGTGGATCGATGGCAAAATATTGGAAAGTTATGATTATCATGCAAATACATTAAAAGAGACATGCAAAATCAACTTTTTAGAGCTTTTAAATCATGTTATAATTGTTTCCATCATTGCCACGTTTTTACCGCCACGATTCACGCCTTCACTGCACTTTACTAAGTTCTCCAACTTTATTTTCTTGTTAGGTGATATATTTTGCCACAAATTTTAAAACTGCTGCTCCAGCGTGATCTACAACTGTCCATAAGAGGGGCCAACAGCATGTGGCATTTTGTTGTGATGATGTTTACAGTGACATACCGTAAAGGGGAGGCGGGAATCGGCTCCCCTTGCGCACTGCAGTTTTTCAACCCGGATGTTAGCGGGCTTGTTTCTTTTATTAAGTCAGTTTAGATCAATATTGCGATTTAAAACGTCCAAAATATAACAGAATGATCCACAGGTGTCATAGGTTATAACTATAGCAAGTACTAGTTTATCTACATATATATTTAAATAACAGATCAGTCCATTGCTAATGATATTGTTGTCTGGAAAATGAAAAAATAAAATGAAAAAAATCCTCATATTTTAATTTCCATTACCGCTCATCCCTAGCATAGACTTTTATTAACCTCCGTCCTCTATCTGAAAATATAACAACTTGAATTTTAACCCAACCAATTACCAGTATCACAACTTTCCTTCTCATCTCCCCGGCCCCTATCCCCTCTGCTTGTGTATTTGTCTATGTAAAATCTGATTTATAATAATTTCTCCCATGGGTGTCTGTGTCCTTGGGCTTGTCGTTAATTAAAGAGGTCACTGTGGCGCGTTCGGGGCCCCAGGCAAAACTCGACATCTGAGCGCTGTCTGTCTCCACGCTCGCATCATTACCGCACACAAGATTGGGCCGTTTACACAAATGAGGTCTGCTCTGTGACTGTTTAATTGAATGTGGAAATCGGAACATTTGGTGGGGCAGGCTAAATGTTATTTCGGTGCTAATCAGCCTAAAGCGTGCGTGCTAGAGGAGTCGCCTTATAACGGGAGGGTTAGTGGCCCAATCCCAGTTCTGACTAGTGTTTTCTGCTGTTGCATTATAGAGCGAGGCATTTCCTGAAGTGCTACTCATGTCAGCGCTATCGTCCTTGTGCCCTCTGCTGGCAACAGTGACACCTTTTATACTTAATGTCAGTACTGAATGACTTTTACTAGGTTTGCATACATATATATATTTTTTTAAAGACAACATGTTTTTTGCGTGTATTTACAAAAACAGCTTAATAAACAGCTTGCATTTCATTACTTAAGTTAAAGTAAAGATATGCCTGGTCAAATATTACTCTTAATATAAGTAAAAGTAGCACTGGAAAGTTGTTACTTTCCAGTGTTATGTTAAAGTACTTTAGTATTTGCTTTTGAAATTACTAAGTATTGAAAGTACTTGCTGTGAATGATAACTTTGTGGCTTCAAAAATAATAAGATACAGTTGGTTCTTTCAAAAGTCAAATCAGACCTGTAGATATTGTTAACGAGCTCTGAAATAGATTAAAGCAAAGTCACAAGATATTGAAAATTCCTCCACTCCTTGTACTTGGGGCCTTTTTTATCAATGTAGTGAAGTAGAAATATTAGTATTATATTTGTCTTTCAAATGTAGGGGAGTCAAAGTAGTGAGTACTCACATAAAATATGACTCAAGTAAAGTACAGATCCTCAAAATCTGTACTTAAGTATAAGTACAGTACTTCAGAAAATGGCCATTTTCTGAGCACTCAAGCCTCGATTGCAGGACAACACAGGATTACTCCATGTTTGAATCAGTTAAATACAACTGTCCAAGATAATGATGAGGGAACGCCATTATAACAGGATTAAAAGCTCATAAAAGTTGATTTAAAACAATATGTCCCCTTTAAACATTGTGAATGTGGAAGATAGTTGGTTCAATCAGATTATGAATTTCATATGCAGGCTTCAATAAATATTGTACAGACTCTCCATTAGCTACATTGCCCTTTCACAGAAAGAGCAAATATATTCCACTGAGTCCTGTCCTTCGGTCTGTCTGCAGTGGCCACATCAGCAGCACAAGGAGCTCTGTTCTGTTAGTGTGGAGTTTATGTAAATTAGCCATGTGGCTTTAAAGGAACTCTATGTAGCCCGCTCTTACAGTTTTAAAAAAGGGTATTACAACTACAACCAGCGCTTTGCAGATAGAGGAGACAAACAAGTTTTTCTCATTCTCAGTATATGGAAAGACCATGCCTCATGTGAAAGCTCAGAACCTTCAGAATTCACTCACTGAGCGGCAGATCCTGCACTAGCACTGATTCATGATTGGCTGCAGGCGCTGGGGGTTTAGGTAGTGACTATTCAGATCAGATAGAGTCCTTTTTGAGGCAAATCAAAATCTTACATTCTGTTCCTTTTAAATTTTGGTTCTATATATGTAAGCAAATGTACAAAGCTCCAAAAAGCACATTGAATGTATACTTTCAAATTCAACTTTTGAAATTAGATAAAAAAAAGTTTGAAGTTTCACGTTCACTAAAACCTAAACCAAGGTGTCCAAAATAAATGTCTAACACCAGAATAAAGCACCAGTATCGGATATTCAGTTAAGGAGGGGGGTTTTACTTCTGTGGGGTATTAACTGCTGACCCCGGGCTCAGACTGCATGCGGTGCAGCTCCGGTCCGGTGGCCACAAGTATTCAGTATAGTACAAAATAGGAGAGGAGCTCAGACAGCGTGCAGTCCGGTGTTGCTGGCAGAGGTGCCACGGAGCTCCGGATCAAATTGGATTCTATTTTTGCCGGACGCCAGAGCCGACCGCAAACCTTTTCCCTTAATAAGTAAATAGTTACTTCGTGAACAAGCTTCAAAGGTGGTGACCGCAACAGCACAGCAGAGCCTCTGGTTCTCGTGTGAGTGTCACACCACAACTAAACCTGTCCAACACAGGAGACGCAGATGGAATGGGTGCAGTCTGAGTGAGGCGTCACATATAAAACATTTAGATCACCATGTTACCTTTTATTGTTTTGAAAATGCTATATTCACCAAAAAAAAAAAGTGAGTTATAAAACATGTTAATATGTTTTATAACTTTCACTTTTGTTTTTGACACTCTGAGTCTCCCCTCCCTTTGCTCTCTGCGCTAATTCACTCCCCTTTCAGAGCACTATCATAACACAATCTAATCCGCTAATGAAACTACTGCACATCACATCAGGTTTGTTTGCCGTGTACACTTTTGTATCATGTTTTTGTATATTTATGGAGAATTGTCGCGTAGGAACGTGGGTGACGTAGGCTTGTGGGCGGAGCGTTGCACAGAATTTTACAGCTAACCATCAGGAGGGTTCGAATCGGGCTTGGGAGAGATCGCAAAATTACTGAAACATACTGATGACATCTAAAACCTCTTCGGGCATGTTTTTGATGAGGGAACAACGTTATAACATGATAGAAAACTCTAAAAAAAATATTAATTTAGCATAATACCTGCTCTTTAAGATGAATGAAAAAATCAATTTGAATAATATAATGCTTTTATGGTGTGACTGGACAAATATAGCAATATTTACAGACCTCATTACGACATTATTTCATTTACCATGTTCACCTTTTTCGATTTCCCTTTTACACATTTCTTATTAAAAAAAATACTTTGACACAGAAAAACTGGCTCTCGTCCACAATCTGAGAGAGGAACGCTCGCCAATACACAGCTCTAGTCAATAGCCACCATCTTGTTCAAAGTGTATTTTGGTCACTGCCTGATCTGAATATAAATAAGCCGGCCCACATTTGCATATAGCAGCTGTATCCTAAACCGTATCCCGCTGCGACTGGAGTGGATTTTCAATTATCCCAGCGTCTGTGAAGGCATCGTGGCTCTATAAGTCCCTTTGATTGACAGCTCTTGGCTCGGCACCGTTAGACTCTGCCCTGGCTGTAAACAGCTCCAGCTACCAGCAAGTACAAACAACAGACATGCATTTAATGGGGAGGGAAAGACAATGGGGCTGATTGAGGACTAGACCAGGACTAAACCGGGATTAATCAAGGACTAAACCAGGACTGATCAAGGACTAAACCAGGACTTATCAAGGACTAAACCAGGATTGATCAAGGACTAAACCATCACTAAACAAGAACTAAACCAGGACTGAAAGTGCAAATGACAGTTTTTCATGCTTTTCTAATTATGACTTGATTTGGTGGGATAGTACCTGTGCTAAATATTTATAATAGCAGTGGCAGTTTGTGGGAAAAAAATGGAAAAAAAAAAAAAAAATCCAGAGCACAGCGGTGAGTTCTAAAACAGAATACATTGACCAATGTCAGCAACGTTGAAAATTCCATCCAAAAAGCAAGGACCATTTTTCTGGCAGTTTAATATAACAAAATGAAGCTGCTATCTATTTTTTATTAGCATAGGCTGCTAGCTCAAATCAAATCGAACCAATGATTTTCGATACTTTTGAAAACCCTTATTGTGATTCAGTTTGTGATTTCTTTCGATGTTTTGATAGTACTATTCTGTTCAAAGTTTTAAACCCACTCGGGAGCATTCAGATTTGAGAGAAGACTGATATCTGAACTGCTACTGAACTAATCCAAGAATCCCACGTATTTCAGGGCCTGTTTGTAGCGGTTTAAACTACAGGATTAGCAGCTTTTACATGGAATAAGACCACATGGAGACACAGGGAGGGCATCTGACACACAGGGACATTTCAGAGCATGTTTGTAGAGGTCTAAACTACAGGGTTAGCGGTTACATTAGCAGCAGGATCATTTGTTGTTGAGGAAATCATGTTAAATAATGGGATCTTTGCTACATGCTAATTGTGATTATTAATCTAATCATAACTATTGTGCCATTTAGAAGTTTTGACCCTTTAATTTGAGAACAAACCCTATGTTTTGTTTGTTTTTTAACATATTAAGACGTGGGTTAACTGGATCACTAATTATGTTCGCTAAATAACGGTATCTTTGCTAATTGCTAACTGTTATATACAGTAATTCATTAACATTAAATGTACAAAAAATGCAAGGAACACATTTCTACAGTTTAACAAAATTAAGGTGTTATCATCTATTTTTTATTAATCTAATCATAACTATTGTGTAATTTAGAAGTTTGGACCCTTGGATTTCAGAAGATGTTTGTAACCCTATGTTTTCTTTCAACATATTAAGACATATGTTAACTGGATCATGTGTTGTTTGCAAAGGAAATTATGTTAGCGAAGTCATGGCATCTTTGCTACATGCTAATTGGGACTATTCAAATTGTGATTTTGATTTCATTGCTATATATACTAATCCATTAACATAAAAAATTCCATCAAAAATTAATTCATTTCAGAACATGTTTGTAACTCTAACCGTATGTTTTCTTTCAACATATTAAGACATAGGTTAACTGGATCATTTGTTGTTTGCAAAGGAAATTACGTTAGCTAAATAATGGCATCTTTGCTACATGCTAACTGTGACTATTCAAATTGCAATATATATACCATCCCTAATAGTACTAGCCTATATCGCAGCTAGTAGGCTCCTTTCTAAGATGGGCATTCGGCAGCTAAGACAAATACGCCGACAGTTACGGCAATTTGAGAGCGCGCCATACGCCATCAAAGCATTATTGGCTTGTTTTTCTCCCGGCCAAGGTTGCATTTGCCGAGTGCAGATGGGGCAGACTTTAAAAGCTCCTAGAGATATACTGGAGATATATTGAATCTGGAGAGAGGAGGTTTTACATGCCGACGTCTAGTAAAAGTGTCAGGAGCACTCAGAAATACTGCTAACTGACTCGAGACTCATTTCGGCACGGTTATAGCTGCTGCCACCGGGGGGAGCAGAGTGATGTTTTTATGGGGCGATGAGAAACTGCGAGCGTTATTTGACGCTAAACAAAGGCAACAGGAGTCAAGAGCATGTGCCGGAGAAATGAAGCCAATCAATTATAGCATTTTATGGAACAATAGAAGGACGGCTCGCTCCACTGAAACCTATATACTTACTTGGAATCCGAGTGTTAAAGGGTCTGTAACTTTTCCAGTTTTCCAACACCCTCTGCACCATTCAGACAAATTGAAGGTGCTCTACCTGATTTTTACTGTCTTAAAATGTGAAAAAACAGGGCTAGTTAATTTCAAAATGTTTGCAGTGGTTCCAAGTTATTCCCCACTAACCTTAGGCATTCCGAGCATCCTAATTATTCACCGTGAGGAGATTATAAGCGCTTTTCAACTTTGAGTGGCTGTCACAGTAATGCTAACAACTACTAGCATGCCAATGGTGGAGGGTAACGAAGTACAAGTAGTAACGTACTGTACTTAAGTAGAATTTTTAGGCATCTGTACTTTACTTAAGTCAGTTTTACAGTGGATACTTTTTACTTTTACTTCCACTTCATTTTAGAGCGGGTATAAAGTATATCTGTACTTTATACTCCTACTACATTTTTGAACTGGACTGAAAAATAAAAAGTACTTTTCATATGATTTTAGGGGTTATTTTACCATGTTCATGTTAACATCCTGACTAATGTTTTTGGGTTCAAGCTTCGGCTTTGAGCAAAGAAAAATAAATACACAAAATTGCAACTGTTGACCATAATATGTATATTTTTATTTTTATTTATTTATTTTTTTTAATCAGTATCACTACATTTAACACTTTAACAAATTAGCAACAATTGTGTGAAATGGTTTTTAGTACAGTAGTGGATTTTTTCATGTGATACTTTTACTTGAGTAACTTTTTACCTCTGTATCTGTACTTTTACTTAAGTAACAAAACTGAGTACTTCATCCACCACTGTAGCATGCTAACTGTGCACTTCCTGATTCTCGGGACAATAAAACGCTTGATAATTAGATGCAGACAGTATACAGCGGACTTATTTTGATCTCAAGAGCGGCTTGTTTAATATATCTGAACTGGGACAGGAAAATATTTGCTCAGATACGTTGAATAAAAATCGTGTGCAAGGCCTTTAATGAGCATTTTAGATGAATGAGAATCATAAAGTACTACTAACTGTGTGCTCCATTTTGTCCAATTAGGTACATTGCTGGATGAGAACCATTTGGGAACAACTGCCTGAGACATTCACAAACTGCTGAGCCATGTTCCTCACCCATGATTAAAAATTGACAACAGGGCCTTTAATCTTGATTTTAGTAGTTTTCATTTGGTTTGATTTTTCATTGGATTTTTCATTGGCTTTGTTCACTGATTTGATGTTGAACCTTATACCAGTGAAGTAAGAGCTTTAATGATAAGCTATAGTACACTTTTTTTATACTATCAATATTAGTGTCTGTGTAATCCCTCAGTCGCCCAGGTATGATCCATCGCAAAAGAAAAATTCAAATCTGTCAACTGGACAAAAAGTTACAGGAGTGAAGACATTTCGCTGCTCATCCAAGCTGCTTCTTCAGTTCTGGTCAGATACTGGTGGACACTTCCTTATATCTATCTGAAGGGAGGAGCTAACTACACTGAAACTAACACACCTATTGTTTACAGCTTCTGTTTCTAGGCTAGGTCTAATGAGCTACACTAAGTGTGACCTGTGCCCGAGTCATACTTAACATAATCATTCAGGTGTGTAATGGGTGCTCTCACACCTGTTAGCATTGCCTCTTTAACTCCCCTCTCAAACCATTTCTTTTCTTTGGCTAAGATCTGTACCTCACTATCTTCAAAGGAGCGGTTAGTGGCTTTGAGATGGAGATGTACGGTGGACTGGGGTCCTGAGGGGCTCTTGCGATGGTGTTGGTACATTCTCTTATGGAGTAGCTGTTTTGTTTCTCCAATATACAGTAACCCTCACTGCAGTCTTCACTACACTGAATGGAGTAGACCACATTGCACATCCTTTGGGTGAACCAGTTTCTGTCTTAAAGTGTTTGTAGGTTTGAAATAGACCGGAATTTCATGCTGAAATTTCTGAAAATTCTCTGAAGCTTTTCAGACGCACCAGCTGTGTAAGGAATGGTTACACTTTTTTTTCTAGATTCAGATTTGCTCTTGTCCTGTTTTTTAGCCCTCTTAGGTCTGTTTCATCAATATTAGTGGTCATTTGACAGTGCTGGTGTTTAAATCAATGATTATCAGCCAAATGCATCTAACTACATTAATAGGCAATAACATATATAGTTTAATGTTTAGAGAGTTGAGTGGTATCGATTTGCCCATCACTTGAGAATAATGCAAATGTAACTAGACACTTGTTAATATTTGCACTTCACAAAACAAAAAGCTAGAACCAGACTGGAACATCTTTAAGCCAGAGTGTGTCTGAAAAATGTAAAAGAGAAAGGCAATTTTTTGAATAGAATATTGTGTCGTGTAAATGTCAACCTTGGATTTTGTCTCTGTACCTGATTTTCTTGTGAAAAAAGTGCTTTTTAAACTGTTTCCTCACTTATATGCATTCGGATAATTCTAATTACTCACCGTGACGAGATAAGCATTTTTCGCAACTTTCAGAAGCCATCACATGGAGCATTTTAATCACTCACCGTGACGAGATAAGCGTTTTTTCGCAACTTTCAGAAGCCATCACAGTAATGCTAACAACAACCAGCATGCTAGCATACACATCCTGATTTTGAACACTTTGCAATTAGATGCAGACCGAACACAGTAGAGCTTTTGAGCTTTTGAGCTGCTTATACCACATATCTGTACTGGGACAAGACACATTTTGCTCAAATACATGGAAAAAAATCGGGTACAGGTCTTATTAATTTTTATAAGCGTTTATCACATTGTAAGATGCGCTAAGCTACAGCTGCACCCTTCGCTAATTTAGTTTAAAAGGCAAGCAGATTTGTGTGAATTTTAAATAAATATATTATAAAAGGGATATACGCTGTAGTTAAAATGTAGAGGAACTGAAATCTGAGCGTGGGTCTCTTGGGCCTTTGGAGGGACTACATAATTTATGAATTCATAATGTGATATCCCGCTTCACTTTGGCTCTCTATTGGAACTGGAGATTTTAAATGAGGCACTAACCTTCTCATTGACTTTTTCTACTCTGTCTTTTAAGAATGCATTTTGGCGTCAGTGGTTTTAATATAAGAAGTGCAGTGGCAGAGTGGTTATCTGATATAAATATATTCTAATGTGGATCATTTTTAGATTAAAAGTCAATACAAAGGATTTCAAATTTCAGAAAAGTTAGATTTTATAAAATTAGACAGTGTCAACAAATTATTTGACTACTTTTATTAAAATCACTCATGGCATATTCATAATGACTAACAAAAAAAGTTTACCTTAAAAATGTTAAAAACTGAATTTGCAGTGGTCAAGTTGTTCCTCATTTACCTTACCTAAGCACTTTTCATATCTTTCAGAGGCCTTCCTGCGCTCAGTTCGCTCTCGTGTTGTCTCCAGCCCTCTAGAGGGAGCTAAGCACGTGTGGGGGTAATTAGGAGCAGGTTTAGTGCCTCATCCAGTACCTCACATGTGTCAAAACAATACCGCTCTGCATTTGCATAAAGTTGACTTCAGTTCAACTCTGCTACGCCCAAATCGCTTGGATCGCACCACTCTCCTCTCCACTCCTTCTAGTCTCTTCTCTGACTCTTGGTGTAAACTAACAACTACCATGCTAACCACGCACTTTCTGATTTTAAACTGCTTTCTCACATATATGCATTAAGAGCATTCTAATTATTCACTGTGATTAGACAAGCGTTTTTTTACAGCTTTCAGAAGCCATCACAGTAATGCTAACAACAACTAGCATGCTAATGTACACTTCCTGATTTTGGACAACACTTTATAATTAGATGCAGGCAGTAGACTTATTTTGACCTCAAGAGCTGCTTATTCACTATATCTGTACTGGGAGAAATTTTGCTCATATACATGGGAAAAAATTGGTACAGGCCCTTTAATTGTTTATATATTTAAAAGTACAAAATGTAAGAATACTAGCTGAGTGACCAGAACTGAAAGGTTAAGATTTTTGAATCAATTCACCATGGCTATCAAATATCTCAAGCATAGACTGTACATATAAATGGACATAGCTAACCTGCTAGCTGCAGCGTTCCAAATAGGAAGTGAGCATGGGCGCACTTCCAGCTCCATTGACTCTGGCTCCAATTGGAAAACTGTCGCCCCTCTCTCTCGTCATTTTGGTCTTAAAATGTTCGTATTAACCCGTTCTACATGATCCTGGTATTTTTATTTAGCTATTGTCTCCGTAAATCAAGATATGAACATTAATAAGAGACAAATCAGGCGACTACTTTCCCCGAGGTTGTATCCACTAGCGTTAGCAACAGGTTTGATTGACAGCGTTGCTAAGCGCCCGCTCCCTGCTAAACCAGCGGTGCGGGCGTAAAGGGGCAGTACCTTCAACAGCCTCACTCCGGATTGGCTCTTTGGTTGCTATGATACTCGCAGTCGGAATTCCTAATATGCAACTTGGCTCCAAATTCCCCCGTATAACCGTTAGCCTCAATGAGCTTCATTTGACTGGAGCCGAACGCTACGGGTGATGTCACACTCACTTAGTCCACTTCTTTATACAGGCTATGATCTCAAGAGGCAATAATTTACCCTCACTTCTAACGTCCTATTAATTCTTCAAGTGTGTTTTGTGAAAATAAAATTGTTTTCTTTTTTAAATTTGCCTTTTATTTCATTTAATTTGAAGTCCCTGACCGTGGCGTTATCGTTACATTTTTACAAGTCTGGAGTTAGCGTCATGTCAAGTGTGAATTAGGTTTGCTCACTGACTGCAGAAGCACCAAAATGCCGAGAGCTGTCTTTCTCTAATTCAAATGTCAAGTGTAGATTAGCATCCTGCGAATATCATTGTGCTGACTCTAACTGCTAACGGCTATGCTAGCACCCTATTCGACAGATGCTCAACTCTAAATTTGGCTTCGGATAAGAAAAAGGAATAAATACAGACCAAGAAAACACACAATGATCCAATTTAGTCACACATAAAATTTGCGGGTGATAACGCTCCCTGCTCCGCACAGCTCTGGATTAATAACAGGCTGTAGGGGCCGGGAATAGAGCAGCATTTGTGCCGGGGCCACTCTGATGTGATTGTCAAGTGTAATAAAATGAGGGATAAGACCTGCTTTAGGAAGTCATTATTTCTGTTTTGAAAGCACTTATTCGCACGAAGGACCACATTTCCACCCTGGAATTGTAAGGAAGGGAGAAGAGTTATGCAATGGATTTCTAACCCGCTCGAGTGGAGTCATTTAAGTGAAAGTATTTAGTGTCTTTTGTAGTTTTGATTGCTGCTCCTATTTTAGCAAAATCACAGTGGTATGAGTGGTTCTCAGAAAGCGTAATGCAGGAGTCTTATTTGAAAATTTCTTCTTCTTCCTCTTCTCCTTCATCTTTGTCTTCGTCGTCGTCGCCATCTTCTTCTTTGGTGTCTTCTTCGTCCGTGTCTTTGTCGTCGTCTTCTTTGTCATTTTCTTCGCCCTCTTTATTTTGATGTCTTCTTCGTCTTCTTTGTCTTCTTCGTCATCGTCTTCTTCTTCGTCTACTTCACCGTCTTCTTCTTTGTCTTCTTCTTTGTCTTCTTCTTCATCTTCTTCTTCGTCATCTTCTTTGTCATCTTCTTCGCCCCCTCTATTTTGACGTCTTCTTCGTCTTCTTTGTCTTCTTTGTCTTCTTCGTCTACTTCGCCATCTTCTTCGTCGCCTTCGTCTTCTTCTTCATCGTCGTCTTCTTCTTCGTCTACTTCACCGTCTTCTTCGTCTTCTTTGTCTTCTTCTTCGTCTTCTTCTTCGTCGTCTTCTTTGTCATCTTCTTCGCCCCCTCTATTTTGACCTCTTCTTCGTCTTCTTCGTCTTCTTTGTCTTCTTTGTCTTCTTTGTCTTCGCCTTCTTCTTCTTCGTCTACTTCGCCTTCTTCTTCGTCGCGTTCGTCTTCTTCTTTGTCTCCTTCTTTGTCTTCTTCTTTGTCTTTTTCATTGTCTTCTTCGTCTTCTGCGTCTTCTTCTTTGTCTTTTTCTTTGTCTTCTTCATCATCTTTGTCTTCTTTGCCTTCTACTACTACTCCTACTACTACTACTACTTCGTTAACTACTTCTTCTGCTTCTTCTTCCTCCAAAGATCAGATGGCTTTAGCATTAGCAGTCTTTTGTAAAACAGTACATTTGTTTGCTAGGCTTATTTTTCATATTCGTTTCTTACATTTGTTTGTTGCCATTAAACATCAAACATCGCCCTCTTCAACATTTCCTACTGCGGCAAGTTTGACAGTGGCCAGATTTGAGTTTTCAAATCCATCTCGAATAACTCCCACTGATCTGTTCGGGTCTACGCAAGTTTTGGTGCAGAGCAGGGTGTTCTAGATTTTCCAACAAAAAGCAGCGATAACAGCAATCATAACTGTCATAACATGGCAAAAAGTGTTAAGAATGACACTACCCAATTATTAAAGTAAATATTTTTTTTAGATATAGCATTTTAACATTATGTTGTTGCAGAGAAGGGCTGGTTCCTCCAAAACTATTCAAACCATCCTAGATATTAGCTTCAATACATGTCAGTTAGTCTATAGAAATGTAGTAAGATGGAGTTAGTATTTTACATTCATGTACCAAACCCTTCTTAAAACACCACACAAACATTCTGTAGTCTGTATTGAGGGAGAGTTTGCACCGACACGGGAACATAACACTATAAACATGGTGTCTCTCTGTTAAGGCATTCTGTTTGTTTTGTCCATTGTGTCCAGACTTCCTCCTCCATCTGTCTATTCTCCCCACAGACATCCCCTCCTCTGGCACCCACTTCTCCATCTGACTCTCTGCAGCTATCTACATCCCCAACCTCAACAATCCCAATCTAAACAGAAGACAATAGACCATGTACAGAAGGAAAATTGAAGAAGACACATTGTAGGGCTGCACGGTTTGGTAAAAAATATCAAATTAGGATTTTTTCAGACAGATTGTGATTAGATTTGCGACGTACGTTTTAATAATAGGGTAAATTACGCAAAACGCAACAGTGAAGGTAGGTTTTGGTGAGGAGAACATCGCAGTTAAAGGTGCACTATGGAACTTTTCTGGTTTCACCACATTCCAGCTCCACGTTACAGGTCAGATCTGTGGAGAGGCAACCCTGCTCAGAGAAAGAATGAACGATTAAGCAATTTTTAGCAAATTAGGTGAATAGATTATTTAATTCAAAGCAAAACTATGTAGACAGAAGTTACAAAGTGCTCCTTTAAAAGCTCAGAATGCTCCGTATAGAGCTGATTTTAATTTATTCTCGTTAAGATAAATGCTCTACTAAATAAGAAAAAAAAAATAGTCTGTAAAATATAATCTATTCATTCTACGTAGCATTTCCTCGTAATAACTAACACAGAAACTATTGACAGGTTCACCTTTTTTCGTCCAATCAGCCACATTGTTACTAAGAATCATGGGAAACCAACTCCCTGGCACTATCCCAGACACTTGATTCTCTGTCATGGTGCATTTTCAAGAGAGACCAAAAAAACAAAAACAAATTGTCAGGAGAGTTTGGAGAGTTGAAGGAAAGAAGTGAAGGAAACAACGGTATGACACTATTCCAGACAATTGTTTCTGTGTCATGCTGCAGTATCACAGCATCGAAAAGGACTAAGTGGGCGGGGCTAAAAGTTCAAACTAAAACATGTTGCTGACTCATGGTTTGAAATCAGGTACAGGCGTTTTAAAAAGTAATTAAAGGTCCTATATTGCGCAAAACTGACTCTTGTGAGCTTTTAGCCATGTTATAATGTTGTTAGCTCATCAAAAAACACCTGAAGTTGTGTTTTGTTTCATTCACACATGTTTTAGTTATCCTGGATTATTTCATCCCCAAACCTCAAAATGCTTCATTTCACCTTGTGACGTCATCAAGTGGTAGTTTTAAAGTTAAAGTTAACCTTAAGTTGCTGCTTTTATTTTTGGATATTTATGTTTTACCTTTTGTTCCGTTGAGATTGTCAGTAGAAAGTATCTAATATCTGCTGGTGTATCTAGGAGTAAATCAGTTTCAGTTTTGATGTAACTTCAAAATTAGTCAAATCCAGGGCTGAAATGATCAAAATGATTCTAGTGAAGCTGTATGGAGTTGAAACACAATAGAGCGCTTCCTGTATTAACACTTAATGACCTCACAAGGAGGAACACAGCGTTATCAGCCTATATATTCAGGATTTGTGTGTTAAACATATGTGAATGAAACACAACACAACTCCAGGTCTGTTTGCGACGAGGAAGCAACATTATAACAGCTCATAAAATAGCGCAACATCGCCCCGTTAAAGGAACAACCACCAGTACAACTTCATTTCTCAAACTTGGTGTTCTTCTCACCGGGACTAGCTCCAGCCTTGGACTCGGCGCCTCCATCTGCGCGTTGGACTTTAATCTGTGTTGGATTGCTCGTTCATTTTTTTGAGACGCGCGAAAGCCTGGAGGATTTGTCCAACAGAGAAAAAAAACATGTCCTGATTTCTGCGTTGTTGATTATTATGATAATCCCCCGAGGAGTCTTGCTGTGGTCGCGCGGCTCCTCCATTTGAGCACATTTAGCGTCCCGAGCCAGACAACAGATAAGAACGACTGGTAGGATAAAATGCGCTGTAATTAATTCAGTTGTGGCCCAAGGGCTGCAGAAAAGAGCAATTTTCAAATCAATTTCTGAGCGCATTCGCCTGGAAGCATGATTTAAATGCCTCAGTTTGTGCTACAGTGTAAAGCGGAGATGGGTGGCAGGTGAAAATGTTGTCAATTAGGGATGTATTGATGTCCAAATCTCTCGATATTTTCACCATATGCATCACGATATTGCGATATTTTGTGGAGGCTAACCAAATTGTGAATATGCTACTTTTTACTTGTAAAAAGGATCAGTGTATATGTCGTTCCCTGTTTTTAGCTACTGCTGCAACAAAATGAGCATAATTAAAGAGACTTGTAAATCGATACGTTGTGAGACTTTTGACGATACGATATCACAATGTTTCGATTATTGTTACGTCCCTATTGTTAATATGCGGGAGTGGTCTGGTTAGATAAACAGCGGGTATAATGGGCTGGTTAATGATGTATATGATTTTTTGACGGATTTTTTTTCTTATTTCTCATTAAAGTAATCAGTGGTGGAAGAATTCAATTCATACTCAATTTTGTTATGGAGCAAAAAGGAGCAAAAAATAATCAAGTAAAAGTAAAAGTATCACATGAAAAAATCGACTTCAGTAAAAGCATTAAGGTACTCGTTTGAAAATGTACTTAAAGTAAAAGCATTTTGCACAGATTTTGAGATCTTATGAGGCTTCAAATCTTGTGATTGAGCTAAAGATTTGTTCTGAATTTTGGTCAACATAAAAACAACTTCTAGCTGTTTTTATGTGTATATTTTTGTTTGCTCAAACTGTTAGAAATAAACCACTCAGCAGGTCTCAGGCAATAAGGAAAAATACTTTTAGTTTCAGTTCAGTTCAAAAATGTAGTGGAGTAGAAAGTACAGATATCTTCTCTCAAATGTTGTAAAGTAAAAGTAAAAAGTATACACTTAAAATGTACTCAAGTAAAGTACAGACATCTAAAATTTCTACTTAAGGACAGTACTTAACTACTTTTACTTTGTTACATTTCACCACTGAAAGTAAAATATAGAAATACAAAAAGACTGGCTTCAGCCCCATCTGAATGAGCGACATTGTCATTCTGTCTTAAAGCTCTGGTGCTCTCAAAGGAACTGTCTGTAGACTCTGCTGTTGCTGTTTTAAAAAGTCACTCCCCCTTCAAAGCACTAATGAAACTACTGCACATCGCATCAGGTTTGTGAAGTTGTAGTGCATTGTTTTGTATTCTGCTTTTGTATATTTATGGATGACATAGGCGTGCGGGCTGAGCATTGGACAGAATCTTACAACTAACTGTAAGGAGGGTTCAAATAGAGCCTGGGAGAGATCGCTAAATTAGTCAAACATGCATGGATGACGCCTAAAACCTCTTCAGGCATGTTTATAGAGCCTGGAGAGATCGCTAAATTAGTCAAACATGCATGGATGACACCTAAAACCTCTTCAGGCATGTTTTTGATGAGGGAACAACATTATAACATGGTAGAAAAAGTCGATTTTGCATAATACCTCCTCTTTAATGATGTTTGCGTAGGGTAATTTTGGACATCAGTATAATTAAACCAAAAATATAATAGTAATAAATGACAAGATACTAGTTATTATGGGATTTATAACTATGAGAAACACCATTGCACATTTGTTTAACTGTCTTTGTTTTTGTATTAATTTTATTGAATTACCTAAGACTGAAAAATCTCTCTGTCGCGGTTCACTTGAGGTAGTCTTGTGTTTCTTCTGTCACATCTGTTGACAGTGGAGTTGTTGTAATCTGCTGCTGCTGTGTCAAAGCCCCTAATCTCTCTGGATTAGACACTGTTAGACTCACCACATGCAAAGATTGTGGAGAAAGAGAGGAGGATTTAAACGTGTGTGTGTGCGTGTATGTGTGTGTATGTGTAAAGAATGTAGCTGTGAATTTTAAGTTTTAATAGAAAGTTTTATAAGTTTTTCAAATGTTTTCATATCAAATACGGCATTGTATGTGTAAAAATGGCCAAACATTGATAGAGCCAAGTTTAAATTTCTTTTGTTGATATAGTAGGAAAAAAAAAAGGAAAAAAAAGATGTGGTTTATTATTTATTAATTGCGTAAATTAGATCTTATAAACTTAAAAATAAAATAACATAAAATAATAATAATAACAATAATAATGATAATAATAATAATAATAATAATAATAATTATTATTATTATTATTATTGTCTTGCCTTGTGCCATCACTTGTTGACAATGAGTTCATACAAGTAAAAAAAAAAAGAAAAAAGTTTGACACGGTTGGAAGTCATTACCAGCTGTGCAAAAAACCCAGTTAATTTCCATCACTTTTAGCCTTTCTAACAGTGCGTTAAAATCCCCCAAAGATAATATTTTTGTAATGCTTTTTGAATTGGCTTTCCTCTTATTAGGAGATGACAGGCACAATTAGTTTCCCAGTTCAAACCGGTGACAGGAAAATGTGTTACTTTGGCTCTTGCTGTTCCAAATATGAAAAGCAAAATTACCAGATTCATTTCTATTTGGTTCAGTTTTGACAGAAAGGATTAAGGGACCGCTTTTAATGAAATCACGCAGACAAAAATGTGTAACTGTTAATTTCTCTTTCCCACATTTTTTGTGAAGATATTGTGGAATTGGTAATATTTGGCGTTGCTGTAATCTACCAGGTAAAGTCAGATTTAGGTGTAGCTGTTGCTGTAAAAATCCACCGTGGACACCTGCATGGTCCCTATCACGATCATAGACTGTATATATAAATGGACATAGCTAACCTGCTAGCTGCCGCGTTCCAAATAGAAAGTGATCATGGCCGTGTTTCCGGCTCCATCGACTCCATTTCACTTTACATTGAAAAACTGTCGCCCCTCTTTCTGTAACTGCTGCTGTCAGCCTCGTCATTTTGGTCTTAAAATGTTCGTATTAACCCGTTCTTAATCCTACATGATCCTGGTATTTTTAATTCGCCATTGTGTCTGTAAATCAAGATATGAACATTAATAACAGACGAATCAGGCGCCTTCTTTCCCCGAGGTCACTCCCACTAGCGTTAGCAACAGGTTTTCCAGCCTCACTCTGGATTGACTCTGTGGTTGCTATGATACTCACGGTCGGAATTCCAAATATGGAACTCGGCTCCAAATTTGCCCCTGTAACTGCTCTAGCCTCAATGAGCTTCATTTGACCGGAGCCAAATGCTATGGGCGACGTTACACTCCTTTAGTCCACTTCTTTATACACTGTAACTGCCTAGCCTCAATGAGCTTCATTTGACCGGAGCCAAATGCTATGGGCGACGTTACACTCCTTTAGTCCACTTCTTTATACAGTCTATGATCATGATACACCTGAATGTAACTGGTCTAATGTAGACCTATGCAATATCTGACGTTTGTCTTGTTTCCATGGCCGATAACCGCTATTTTCATGACGAATATTACCAGATTTTTTTCCTATGTATCTGCCGTTAAATTTGTCTTGCCCCAGTACAGATATATTATATAAGCAGCTCGTGACGTCAAAATAAATCAGCTGTGGACTGTCTGCATCTAATTATAAAGAGTTTTGTTGTCCGATAATCAGGAAGTGCATGCTAGGATGCTAGTTGTTGTTAGCTTTAGCGTGACGGCAGCAAAACACTGACAGTTATGAAAAGCGCTTATAAACTCATCGCGGTGAATAATTAGGATGTTCGGGATGCATAAGGTTAGTGAGGATTAACTTTGAACCACTGCAAACCAGTTCTGTTTTTCACTGATGTCGATATTAGAACCGATATATCGCCCACCCCTAACGTCCAGTTGTTTTTTCTGTTCGTATGGACAGTCTGAACACCTGTATGGTCTCTATGCTGACGTCTCATATGGCCGGTCCAGGCATCTGTTTGGTCTCTATGCTGATGTCTCATATGGATGGTCTGAACAGCTGTATGGTCTCTATGCTGATGTTTGATATGGATGGTCTGGACACCTGTATGGTCTCTATGCTGATGTCTCGCACATTTTTTGAGCTCTCTTATAGCTAGCCTACTCTCCTGATCGCCTCTCCGTCAGCCAATCTGGACACTAGCATGTTTTATAATATACTGATGATATACTGTTTGTTTTGCCTCAAATTTGAACAGCCTGAACAACTGTATGTATCTGTCTATGCTACTAGAACTGGATTGGTTTTGGGTCAAGGAACAGCAACATTATGCAAAACTATAGCATTTGCATTAGATGTTGTTTAATGTGGACGCCTGTATTTAACTGTCTTCTAAGTCAGAAAACCAGTCTGGACACCTGTATGGCGTCATGGTTATGTAATCATTTTGTCCTCGTCTTAAAAAGCTACTGCAGTTCCCTGGGTTTGTCTTTGTCATTCTGGACAACTGAATGTCTCTGCTGATGTCTCATTTTCAGTTAGAAAAACAGTACATTTCTATTTGAGTGTCTGTATTGTTTTGTCCTTCACTGTGACAGACACTGCGGTGCTGTGGTTGTCCCAGCGTCTTCTTATTGTCACTCACTCTGACTGTCTCTAAGCATCTAAGCGCATAGCTTTGTTTACGTGTCACATTAACACAGTCTGAACACCTGTGCGTGCATATACAGTACACTACCAGTCAAACGTTTGAGCACACCCTCTCATTCAGTGTTTACTACTTTCTACATTTTAGATACATACAGAACACATCAAATATATGAAGCAAAATACATGGAATTATGCAGCAAAGAAAGAAATTATATTCCAATGCTCAAAGTATCCACACTTTGCTTTGTCGACAGCACTGCAAACCGTTTTCTCAATGAGCTTCTTGGTGAAGTCTCCTGAAGTGGTTTTCGCTTCACAGCTGGACCTTGTCAGAGTGAAGAAATTCCAGGAGTGCAGAGCAGTATTCAAAGTAAAGGGTAGATTTTTCCCATGTGTGTCCATTCATAGTTTTGATGCCTTCAGTGAGAATCTACAATGTAAATAATTATAGAAATAAAGAAAAAACACACATGAAGTAATTATCATATCATACTTTTATTGTTTTTGTCTATTGGCCGTCCCTCGTTGCCGTTTCTGGGATGTCTCAATCTCACGTTATCCCTTTGCCTTTGGATGAATATTTGAATGTTTTTATATGCACTCTCCTGATCTCCTGTTAAAACATGTGGACACCTGAATGTCTCTATACTTAAAGGGGCACTATGTAACATTACTGGTGAGGGGTCCACCACCTGCTTTTCTTATCACTTTGTCTGGAATGTTGCACAGTATGGCATTAAAGTTAACTATCTTGCATTTAAAGGGGCTGTGACTGATTTTTACTTACTCATAAAAACGTTTAAAAAAACTGCCATAGGACTACCATAAAGGTTTGGTCAGCTGTCCAAAGTTATTCCTCACTGTCTGCCTTCCAAGCATCCTAATTATTCACCACAATTAGTTTATAAGCACTTTTAACAACTTTCAGAGGCCAAAGCGTGATTTTGCCGTCGCTGTAACACTAACAATAACTAGCAAGCTAATTGCACACTTCCTGATTCTTAGAATTTAAAGTGCTTTATAATTATTTATTCATTTTTATTTATTTATTTTATTTTATCAGGAAGTCCCATTGAGATTGCATCTTATTTTCAAGGGAGTCCTGAGTACACAGTTAAAACATACAACATTTACAATGAAATGCAAATCAAATGCATAGTAAAATCTACATTTAAATATTTACTGAACTTGTGGTCCACAAACTTCAGTTAAAACAATTTCAACGGTCTGAGAAAATGACAGATCTAGTGTGTTTAAATTCACTTAAGGGAATTACACTGTTCAGTTTGAGTTGGTTTATGAGAGTGTTCCATAAATGAGGGGCATAGAATCTAAAAGCAGTTTTCTCTTGCTCTGTGTAGATTTGTGGTACTACTAAGGTCAGGCTCTCCTGAGACCTGGTATGGTAATGATGAGAACTGAATTGAATCAGGGAGCTGAGATACTGCAGACGTTTTGCCAGTATAGCTTTGTGGATGTGTCTGCAGTGAGGTCCATCCAACCCTGCTGTACAGATCACAGTGGTGAGTGTAGTAACTGCCAAAAGTAATAAAACGAAGTTTGCTGTGGTAAATAATATCAAGATTTTCCAAGGCAGACAGGGCTGCAGTTTGAGTGAATGTTTTCCCATTTGTATATGAAAAGCAGGCTTTCATTAGATGCAGATAGTACACAGCGGACACATTTTGACCTTAAGAGCGGCTTATACAAAACATATCTACACTGGGGCAAGACAAATCTTTACACAAAAACACGTAGAAAAACATCCTTCCTGTGAGCGGGGGGACTCCTCTCTACAGATCCGACCTGTAACTTGGCTGGCCTACCATAATGTGAAACATTCCATGGAGACAACAGTTGGAGGGACCCTTGACTAGAAAAGTTACATAATGCTCTTTTAAGCCTCACATTTGTGTGACTTCTTACAGACAGCTGCAGTAGACCCTTGTTTTCCTCTCTATCAGTCAGTGTGGACACCTGTATGTTCTCTACGCAGATGTCTTTATTTTTCTCACATTTGGAGTGCCAGGATCTGTGTACGGTCTTGTGGCTGATGTCTCACACATTCTTTTGAGCCTGTCTTATATAAGCTATAACAGTCGTCTGATCTCTGTCAGTCAGTCTGGACACCTGTATGGTCTCTATGCGGACATGATGTTGTGACCTTGTATTAATTTTCCCTTGCATTTGCACAGTCTGAATACCTGTAAACACCTGCGTGGTCTATTTACTGTTGTCACACACACATTTGTTTTTTTGTTTTAAGTTGCAGCAGTGCCCTGATCTCTGCTTGGTCAGTCAGTTATGGGCACATCAATGGTTTTATGCTGATATTTTGCCTGCTATACTCGCTATTGGACAACTGTATGTATCTATGCTAATGTCAAGTTTATTTTCTTTCAAATATAGACTGGACACCTGTCTGGTCTCTATGCTGAGTGCCACATGTTATTTTGAGCCCCTTATCCAGACAGCTGTAGCGGTCCCCTGATCTCCTCTTAAGTCAGTCAGTCTGGACACTTGTGTAGTCTCTTTGACGATGTCATGTTTATTGTGATTGTTTTCCGATCCAATGGCCCATGCCCCATCCGAATCCATGATGTGGTTATGTTTACCTTGTGGACATGTTTCGGCCCACCCTAGTTCTGAGGATGGCTAGCAGCTAGCAGTCGAAACATGTCTACAACGTAAGTACATGTCCTGCTGTGCTGTCTTTAAAAAGAACCCAAGTTGCTAATGCTACCTGTATGGTCTCTTTGAAGATATCCTGTTTGTTCTCTCTGTAATACCGTCTGGACACCTGCATGGTCTCACGCATCTCATTTCATGTCCCTGTTACAAAGAGCTGCAGCAGTCCCCTGATGTCCTCATATGTCATTTAGTCTGGACACCTGTATGGTCTCTATGCGGATGTCTTGTTTATCGTCTGTCACATACACACAGTCTGGACACCTGTATGGTTTTTATACTGATATTTTCTCTCACCTACAGATAGTCTGTACGCCTGTATGATCTCACACGTATTGCTTTGTGTCCTTGTTACAGACAGCTGCAGCAGTCCCCTGATCTCCTCCCTGCCCCAGTCCTCCTTCCAGAGCTCCTCTCAGTCGTCCTACAGCTACGGGGCACAACAGGCCAAGATCAACCGACGGGACGGTAAGATGCACTTTACAGAGGGCAGTGTGAAGATGGGGTTACATTATGAAATTACACGCAACCGCAAGTTTAAAATCAAAACTGTATTTGTTGAAATTATATCCATATTTTGCCAATGAGCAAATGTCAATGTTCTATTTTAGCTTTGCCCTCACCTGCTGATTGTAAACAGAAGGAGCACTTCATACAGGTTTGGCCAACAAGCAGTGCAAGATTATACCACAGTGCGACCAAACACAAACCAGTTGTGATTTCAGACAGTACTGACAAATTCTTACTGTTTATAAATAGCAAGAAAGTAGAAATAGTATTCGCCCGTACTGAATTTATAGATTAGTTCTGTTTATTTGTCTCAGTATATGTAAATGTCCTTTTTCCAAAATACTCAAAGGGTCTACAGCAGTGGTTCTCAAACTGTGGTGCCGGCACCTCTAGCAGTATGCGGACCATTTGTGGTAGTGCGTGAGCAGGTCCTGTTAGTTTATTCTAGATGCAATTTTAAGTTTTAGTCATGCTTCATCCACTACTTTATTCGTGGTGTAGTTCTCTTTTAGTCCCATTTCAGCTTTGGTTTAGATCTCGTGGTAAGTTAAACTTGTTCTTAGGTGGTAGCCTACTTGCTTTCACCAATCTGAGGACCACTGATGTACAGGTTACGACCGTAGCAGGGCTCCAGAGTTTGACCAGTTTGGGTGTCAGGTTCACCGGCACCTGACAGACCCTCATCACACCCCTTCTCATGTGTCTTCTCTCCTCTATAAATTAAATAATATAGAACGCATTTAAATGAGCCTTTTAATTCACAACTAAATGAAAAAAAAAACGCTCTCCCCTTCCCTCTGATCCGACGTTAAAGCTAAAGCCAGTCGGAGCTGAGGCTGATGCGCTCAGGTCACACTCTGGTGCACAGAGCTGAGTGCACTGCAGAGATCATAAGTTTGGCTTTTTCATCTATTTGTGAATGAGACACAGTATTTACCTTTAAAGAGCAGCATCAGACCTGCACATCCTCCACAGCGTTCAGTTACCTAAATGAGACTGCTGATGCGCGAGGTGAAAAAGAAAATAAAACTCTACGGCAAAAGACATCAAAGATCAACTATTGAAATTGAAAGTAACTTGAAAGTAACACTCTGCACTTATTATAGTGAACTGTAAAGATCCTTAAACGCACAGACCTCTCACTCTGACTAGTTTTTGAAGCCAATATTTAATGAATAACTTTTTATTAATTAAACTTATAGGCTTCTGTGCCAACCTGTACGTTTTCTTATGGGATCTGTCACCTACTTGTTTTGAGACGTCATTGCTTTACTTGGAATGTTCCAAATTAATGCATTAGAGGTATCCATCTTGCATTTATTCTATTACAGCTGTTTTTATTGCTTAACCCTATAGCGTTGGATGCTATCACCGCCGATAGATTCACAGTTGCGGACTTTCCATTACTGTAACTCCGCAACCAATTGTGCTGTCATGTAAATTCAAACAGCATCTCAAAGCAGAGGCATAGGGCTCTTTAAATATATTACTGTCATTACGGTAATGCGCTTACGTTGTCCCTCGAAGATGACCAATCAGAGCGCAGTTGTCGCCAGGATTCTCCCAGTCAGTGCTGAGGCGTCACTCTGGGGACGCTCGCATTAGTAGTGGAAGTATCAGTTAGTTTATCGACATTTTGGACATGTTTTCAAAGGTACATTCATTTTTATAATTTTTCTTCTACTTAAACTGGTATTACACACTTATTTGACGCATCAAAGGAAAAATAAGGATGGATATGCAAAATGGAGGTAGTTGTGTGAAAAAAGGCAAAAGAACATGCTGATACCTCCTTTAACATGATTTTTCTGGCTAAAAATAGAAGAAAAGTCTAGGTGAGCTATAATGGTCTATAATGTGCTCAGTCCTTAAAGGGTTAAACACAACCTTTAAGAACATAGCAAAAGATCACTGTCTGAAGAGAGGAGCTAACTACACTGAAACTAAGACACCTGTTTGTTTACAGTTTCTGTTTGTTGGCTAGGTCTATTGAGTGTGTGAGCTGTGCCTGAGTCATATTTTGCATAATCGTTCAGGCTCCTAATGGGCGCTCTCACACCTATTAGCATACTGGCTAGCCCTATTGTTTTTCTTGTTTTGTTTTAAGTCTGAGGATGGATTTATAAATAGGAGATAAATGATATGTGAGGCCTCCATTCCTGTTGAGAGATGGATTGTCTTTCCTAACAAAAACTGCCTCTTTAACTTCCCTCTCAAACCATTTCTTTTGTTTGATCTGTACTTGACTGTCTCGCACATGCATTGTTACTGTGAACGGGTTCGCCACTCCACCTGTAACTTGGTCTGCTTGCATCACCTACTTTTCTCCATGAAAACAGAGAATTTTACTGTGAAACATTCAAGGCAAAGCAATCACATCTCCATGGAGACAAGCAGGTGTTGGACCCTCTACCAAAAAAGTCACATAATGTGCCTCTAAGGTACATTTTTAGGGGTTACCCTTATTTTATTTTTTGGATCCTGCTATTGACTATTCTGTGTGTCATCCGCCCAGGAGCAGGAGGCTGGTCTCCCATGGTGACAGACCGCGAGCCTTGGCTGCAGCTGGACCTCCGGGAGCGCATGGAGGTGACGGCTGTGTCCACCCAGGGCCGGGCTAACAGTCAGGACTGGGTCAGCCGCTACATGCTGCTGTACAGTGACACTGGACAGGCGTGGAAGCAGTACCGGCAGGAGGACGGCGTGGGGGTGAGTACACATGGAGCAAATACATGTTTACTATCACTGCAAATATTATTGTGGAGTGGACTTAGTAGACTCAGGTTGCTTTGCTAAAAAATTGAATTCTGTCAACTGGACGAAAGATTTTGAGAGTAAATACGTTAAGCCACTTGTTCAAGAGGCTTCTTCACTTCTGATATGGTTCTGGTGAGTCACAGTCTTATATCTGTCTGAAGGGAGGAGCTAACTACATTGAAACTAACACACCCTAGTTGTTTACAATAAGAAGTATCTGTTATTAATTAAGTCCATTGAACTACCCTAAGGCTTGAACTGCCGACTGTGTAATATTTTGCATTGTTGTTGTTGCTTGTTCATTCCCATAATGGGTTATCTAATTCCTATTAGCAATTCAGAGTATGCTCGTTACTCCTTACTGTAAACAAGTGAGGTGTGTTAGTTGCAGTGTAATTAGCTCCTCCCTTCAGACAGATATAAGGGAGTGATTTAGCAGCTTCCTGTTTTATTATCATTGTTGGTTGAGTGTTTGTCCACTGATCCCAACGCTGGCGGGTCGAATCCCACTCTCGACATAAACGTCATTGATTGAGTGATCAGATCCACTGACCCTCAGGTTGGCAGTGCGATTCCAGCTCCCACAGATAAATACTGTTGTTGTGTCCTTGGGCAAGACACTTAACCCGCCTCGCCCCCATTGTCTGCGCACACTGGTGTATGAATGCGTGTGTGAATGGGTGAGCGCAATATAAAAATGTGGCCATTTACCATTTCAGATTCGTAACAATACTACTGTAAGTCTGTATCTGCTTACAACATGGGTGACTTGACTACTGTTATTCTTGTGCAAAATGCCTAATTCTGCCAAAGCCCATTGCTTAGTCTCACTGTGTGATGTCATTAAGTGGTCATCCAGGAAGAGTTGCTCCTCTGGGTTGTTAATGTCCAGTTGTCCTCATGCCAACAGCTATTGTTTTTATCCTCAGGTAAAGGGGACATATTGTGACCTTATATTTTGTTTATGCGGCCATCTTCTTTCAGCTTCAGGAATCACTCGGTTTCAATTTTTTCCCCCGGATGATTGCATTAGAACTTTGCTTTTATATTGATTTTTTGTTATTATTACTATTATTATTATTATTATTCTAAACATAGGGAATATTTTAAATTCTAAATACACAAAATGCAAATGCCCAAAGTAAAGAACACATATAATGCAAAATTGACTTTTTGAGCTTTTAATGTTATAACATTACATCAAGTAGGTCTGCTCCTCCTGGGCAGTGACCAAACACGTATTGAATTTTCCCAGGATTGTTGCGTCACAGGTATAAGCCTCGCAGTTTTTAAGTCCATACATCGTGTCCATACTCATTCAAAACAATTGTGGTGTCAAACTGTGTTCATACACACACACCCACACAAAACATTTTGTTATATAATCTGTTATACAAGGTGAACTCCCAACGCTAAGGTGCCCAAAACTATTTTATGAACTGAATAATGCATAAAAGGCACTGTTAAATGGAAATAAATATTTAAGTGAAAGATGACAAAAAACATATTAATTATAAAGGAACCATGACCTCTATATCTTCTTTCTAAAACAGCAAACCTCCTCTGACACTATAATGAAATGCTAGCAGAGCTGGCTAGTGGGATGTTAGCGGGCTGTGTTTGGAGCTAGCTGTGCAGAGGCTGTAGGTTTGAAGGGCTGAATAATTGATCCACCTTCACACAGCACGTTAAAAATGTATTGTACAGAACAGGGCTCCCAGCAGAGACCAGGCAAGAACACAAACCCAACCACGAGCTGCTTAGAAGAAGAGAGACTAAGAGAGGAGACGAGACAAAATACAGTACAAATGTGGATGTCAACGATTTTGGGGATGTTGATATAATAATCAAATGTTTTTTGTTTGTTTTTTTTAATCAATATCACTCTATTTCCCCTGGAGGCACAATTTAAGCACAATGAGCAGTAAAATACAATAATAATAATAATCAAACAAAAGTGCACCTCAACAGGAAAGGCCATCAGATTCCGTGTCAGGGCAGTTTGAGGTGAGTAACAACCCTCAGGACAAAAGCGTCCCTCCTCTGTGTCCTCTGTGTTCTGCAGCATTACATCAGCCTCCAGGGGGAGCCAGGTGAAGTCTGGACACACAGCAGAAAAGCCTCTTCTAAGCCTCTCTCCATTCTGTTGTTTTGAAGGTTTAAAATAAATGAATAAAAACAAATTAAGTTATTTGAAAAAAACAAAGTTCAACAACTGCAACCTCAAAGACATTTACAGGCACATTTTAGCACATTACTGATTTATTGCAAAAAATATGATTATGTAAATTACTAATTTACTATTTACTAATTTACTAACTAGCTATAGGCTAATGTTCCGGAGTACCTAGCTAGTGGAGTAGCCTAAGCCTATTGTGTGGAGTAGCTGGAGGATTCCCCATTCAGGCACAATTGAAAGAGATTATAGATTATAGAATAGATTATAGTTTAAAACTGAGCTGGAGACAGGTCAGAATTCTATGGTGGAATTTGCTTCAACTGTCAGATTGCACATTTGTTGACCTGGTTTTAAACAACACATTTTCTGGAGCCTGTGATCAATACAAACATCCATAGTCCCAAGTGTTTAGGTCATTTTCAACAAATATGAGAGTGACTAACTGAAAAACTAAAACTAACTAAGCTAATGCTAGCTAGCTTGTGACTGTAATGTTATTTGAGAGGGACAGCACAAATCAGCTCATCTCTTGTGGTTCCAGCTAAGTCAGTTCTTTGTGATCAGATTGTGTTAAACAAAGCTGAGATTAAAGTCTAACTTGAGTAACAGAGCTTCAGACAGAGCAGTGTCTCTAGTTAGCTTCACCACTCCCAAGGAATATTAATGGCATCAGCTGCAAGTCTATATAGGCCACTGTGTTAATTAAAAGCACTATTAGATTAAATGTATCAATATTAAGGAACAGAGGAGTCAGATATGAAATAAAATAATACAAAATCTCCATTATAATGTGACAGGATAGAGTCACACCTATCTCACAAAAAGAACATTGCGTTTTAGCTGTACCAAATTATAATAACATGGAGCAGGAAGGTGCAAAATCAGAGCACATATCAGGACATGGTCTTATAATGGTGTAAATGTGTCAGAATGTGTTGATCCGTTGTACCGAGTCAGAGCTATACAACTGAGATTCTTGTGTAGAAGCAGACATTATTTTCCAGCTTTGGCGCTCCCCATTCTGGAATCTGGTGTAGGGCTCCATCTACAGGCAGTAGAATGAATTACCACCAGGAAAATCGGGAAAAAAATAGAAGGTAATAAGGAACAAGCATGGCATATTGATGTAAGCTTTCAGTTGTAACGAACGTGATTTGACGGTAGAAAGGCTTAAAACAAGTCTGGCGATGATTTATGGACTTAAAAACTGTGCAGGGTTTCTACCTGTGCAAAACTTGAATAAATCAGGCTTTTTAGATAAAATCTTGTTATGTACAAGATTGGAAACTTTGATGTATTGCTCCCTTGCTTCCTGTGCTATGTCACCCCCCCATCCCCCCATCTTTCAGAGCGCTATCACAACATAATCAGTGTGTACCCCACTAATGAAACTACTGCACATCACATCAGGTTTGTCAAGTTGTTGTATACAGTTTTGTATCATGTTTTTGTATATTTATGGAGAATTGTCATGTGGGAGCATGGGTGACGTAGGCTTGTGGGCTGAGTCTTGAACAGGATCCTACTGCTAACCTAACATAGGGATGGTTCGAATAGGACCCAGGAGAGATTGCTAGATTACTCAAACATGCATGGACATATAAACCTCTTCAGGCGGGTTTTTGATGAGGGAACAACGTTATCACATGGTAGCAAGCTTCAAAAAGTAAATTTTGCATAACGTCCCTCCTTAACAAAAAACATAGGAACATTTATTTTTGAAAAGTAAAAATCACATATTCACATATTCTTATGAGCTGAGCTGTTCTAATGGCCTACAGAACTCTCACTCCTCTCTTCTGTTCTTGTTCTTGTGGATATTTCTCATATTCGCAGCACATTTCATCACTCTAGCACATTCCACAGAGTTTCCACTGATAAGCAGCTCATTATGGCTGTGGCGGTCCTTCAGATGGAGCTGCGTCACAGGGCTCAATGCGCAGTGACATAACCGCTCATTATGGCTGTTTTCATTGTGTTCCGGCCATCTATAACGCCCTCAACACTTTGGCTTTTAGACCATCAGTTGGATCTGCACCACAAGACTCACAGCATAGAGATAAAGCGATTCTTGATGGCTTTTTCAGCATTTGTTCACTCTTTCAATGCTTTGCCTGATGGTCCTCCTGGTGGAGCTGTGTCACAGGGCCCACCAGGTACAAATGTGTGGCTCATTATTCTCACAGTGTTTAAAGAGCATATGACAGGTTAGACTACTCACTTTGTTAAAACGTAGACTTTTAACGTTGATTTTACTAAAAAAGAATCTTTCCTAAAATCTTTATTTTAGTGAAGTTTACAATTTTGCTTCCTGGTTGAACACGAGCAGCAGATATGGCATATGTAGAGGTCATTTCATAACATAGCAACTTTTTTTGACATGCATGCAGTTGTAATGATGTAGTTTACAATTTTTACCTAGCAACCACAATGTTTAGACAAATACAAATATATGATCCTTGTGCGTAAATTGTTGCTGCATTTTGGATGGAATTTTTGGTGTTGATGACATAGATCGAGGAAGTTTGTTTTAGAACTCACAGCTACTTCCTGTATTTTTGTACTTTTCTTATCAACTTTTTTTTCCTTGCGGGAAAAAAACAAACATTTAAAACTATGATAAATATTTACCACAGGTACTATCTCGCCAAACCAAGGCAGAATTAGAAAAAACATGAAAACCTGTCATATGAATTTTAACCATCTACTGAATCCAGAACAGGGATAGAGCAGTGTATTGTTGCTGTTCTAGTTTTGGTCTTCTTTACTGTCTTACACTTTGACTAATAGTCCCTCTGATGCAGCTGCGCCACAGGACCCACAGCTCGGAGATTGTAACTAGCTCATTATGGCGGTTCTCACGGTGCTGTGGGCATCTATAACGCCTTTGGATCACGGTCCCTCTGATGCAGCTGCGTCACAGGGCCTTGTCGCTGCGCTCATTATGGTTGTTATCGTGGTGGCAGGCCATCCATAACGCCTTCAACACTTTCACTAATAGTCCATTTGACAGAGCTGCGTCACAGGGCCCAAAGCACAGGGATAAATGGGGAAGTAGAGGCGAAGACACGCGGTTGTTACTGCATTTAGCACCACACCACGGATTTTTTTATTTTTTATTTTCTCAATTTTTTTTAACCACTGCGGCAATCATTTTTTGACATTTTATGACATTGAATTAACTCATATGTGCCTGGCTTATCCAAAATGATATCTCTGTGTTGTTTTATTGACCTTATTCTGTCCACTTTGGCCGTAAATGCAACTAAGCTGTGCCTTCTTTGTGGCTGTACTTCCAGATAAGCAGGAATCCCGTTCATTTCAATGGAGAATTTGGAAAAGTTTTGCCGCTAAAATGTGATATAAAGGAGATTGATTTGTGTCAAATGTTGTATATTCGTGTGCACCAACAAGTCAACACTGCACCGATTCTCTGGGAGGCTTTAAAATGGCTTTGTAGTCCATATAGAACTTATTTGCTGTCAACATCGGCAGCCCCAAGCAAAAGAATACAACCGGAATAACAATGGCAGCGCCCACGGCAACTTCCGGAATAAGGTGAATTCAGAGGGATATCAGTCTAGTCACCACGCTCTCCTTTGCATATTGAGCTTGATTTGTTTATTTCAATGACGCAATGTGAAACGAAGGAGCTCATTGGTCACCCATCATTTACAAACAAAATGACATTTCCCTCGCCTCAGATTAACAGAGTTTAGTGCTTTGCTGATGATTTGTTTGTATTCTGGATCCCAGGCAAAACGCATAGGAGTCACCAGATTTTCCAATGTAAAATATTTTAATTTTATTTAATTTTATTTTTCATTGTCCTCACTGTACATTTTTTGGACCTATACAGTATCTGAAACCTCATACATGGCAATGCTATAAATACAATTTTTAAAAATACACTGTTACTTTTTTGGTGTAAGGTATGTGACCATGTCTCCATTGAGATGTTATTGCTTTACTTAGAATGTTCCATAGTATGGCATCAAACGTGTCTGTCCCCATGGAGACAGACCCTCCACCAAAAAAGTTTCATAGCGCACCTTTAAGTTTTAAATTTTCCGTAACTGAAAATGTAGGTTGCGGTCATAAGTTATCTCAAAGCTTAGATCCCCTCCAAGCTCTGATTTTCTAAAAAATAAAATAAGTCCTTAATTCACATTGACAGTTTTAAACAAAAAAGAGAAAAGATTTAATTTTCTTATGGTCATCCGTGGCACTACTACTTCAAACTTCCCTGTCATTGCTGGTGCCCTGTTTCCATGGCGACGTGCCCACCTCTGTATTATGCACACAGTAGCAGCTCATTAGCGCCGCGCGGTGATGAAGGGGCGATCCCGCTAACCTTTGGCTCACTCAAACTGACGCACGGTTGGCATCTGAGCCGGAGCAGAGCGGAGGCAACGTCACGGCTACACTAACCTGAACTGGCAGGGGAAA
>KN486456.1:64803-81303 GCA_000787095.1 Periophthalmodon schlosseri
CAGGAGAAACCACAACAGACACTAGCTTAAAGACCGAAACACGAACAAGGACGAGAGGGAGCAGAGATGGGGAGGGGAAATTTCAAAGTCCATATCTTTTTAGATTGATGCTAATTATTTTAGAGCTCAAAATAGAGCACCCTCTGCTGCCAACTGCAGAATTTAAAGGAGATATATTATGCGAAATGTACTTTTATGTAGTTTTTAGCCACGTTATAACAGTATTGCTTCATTGTTAGTTTGCTCAGAGATTTTGATTGATTCATGCATGTTTGAGTAATGCTGTATTGTCCTGCATTTGAGGTTTGAATACACAGAAAATTTCACCTCACCTTCACCTAAGCGCCTAACATTGGTCAGGACTTTTACTTCAGAAATAATGCATTGCCATTTGGAAAAATAAGAACATGTATATTAAATATGCTGCTACAGTGGAATGTCACTGAAGAGGCAGTGTCTGTCAGCTGCGGTTTTGAACAAGAAGTCAATAAATCAGTTTCTAATATTAAGCTGTTGTAGATAATGTGTTTTACAATGAACAAAATGTAGAATAAAAATCCATATGGGTGATAGCAGGCTTTGGAATAGTCTTTTCCTGAATATTTAAACACCCCAAAACATTTAAAGTCAATGTAGCCTGAAGCTTACAATTTTAACAAAGGTACTACAATCACAACTGAACCTAGGTTGAACCTCCAGAATTCACTCACTGAGCTGCAGAGGCTGCACTAGCACTGATCCATGATTGGCTGCAGATGCTGGAGTTTAGGCAGTGACAGTTCAAACCAGAGAGAGTCCTTTTAGGTTTAAACCGACTGGATTTCAGCACTGAAACTGGCAACCCAAATGAGAGACTCATGCGAGGCTCATTCTTCTTTCTAATTCCATAATTGTCTTGACAACTAAAACACCAAATTACAACATAAGTTAGCCATCATGTACGAAGTTTTTTTGTAATTAAGAATAAATCAGCATTACAATTCAATTATCAGTATTAACTTTATATTTGATGTCGACCTCATATTTGGGGGACACAGATGGGTCATGTTTATAGAATTTAAAATCTAAATCCTACATACAGCTCCTTTTAAAACCCCATTTGTTTGCACTGGCTTTTAAACACAAGTCGGCCACTTTGAGCAGCTGTGGTTGTTTTAAAAGCGCTATATAAATTAACTTGACAACGTGTTTGAGATGCAAAAGTAGCAGCACCAGACAGAAACAAGTACGCCAATGCATTCTTCTCTTAAAAACACTACCCTCCTGTTCCTACGAGATCATATCCACTTTGTGAAAGAGCCATTTGACACTCGTACGATACCTGCACTGCGCCTCTCATGCACGTCTTAACTCGCGGGGTCCCGGGTGGCCCTCCTCTGCCTCCTGTTTGACCTGCTTTAGTCTGACTTCAACTGTAACTCTAAAACTGTACCACTCTCTCTCTCTCTCTGTTGTTCTTTTTCTCTTCTCCTCCTCATCCATCCATCATTCAGCGTGCTCCACAAAAGCCCTAAACCCCTGTGCTATGAATATTCAAGCGCTGTTTGCTAGCCTCCTTTAGCGCTGTGTTGCTCTCATTTCGTTTGCAAAAGCGTGTATCGTACTATGCTTTATTCATACGTTTGAGAAATACTTTTGGAGACCGTAGCGATCGTATTTTCTGTTTAAAAGAGTGAAAATGTGTTCTTTCAGCTCATGCACGTTCAAGGTGGTTGGTGCCCTCTGGTGGACAAATTGGAGAGAGATGCATGTTACAATGACAAATTAGCAGCATGATTATTGTAAAAATTAAGATAACCTAACAGATAGGTGCTGTGTAGTAAATGACTTATAGGAATTTTTCTTTTATTTATTTATTTTTTAGGCACTGGAGTCTTCAATTCACTTCTGTCAACTACACAAAAAGTTACCATACACACCAGAAATCTTAAAGAGGGGATATTATGCAAAAGGACTTTTTGGAGCTTTCTACCATGTTATAACGTTGTTCCCTCATCAAAAACATGCCTGAAGAGGTTTTAGATGTTGTGCCATGCATGTTTGAGTAATGTAGTGATCTGTTCCTGGCCCTATTTGAACTCTAAAAGCGGTTAGCAGTGTTCAGCCCACAAGGCTACGTCATCCATGGTCCACACGGCAATTTTCCATAACTAAACCAAAGCGTGATGCAAAATAATACACTGCAACTTCACAAACCTGATGCAATGCGCTGTACCTTAATTAGAAGAATGCACAGAATGCAGATTGTAATGTGATAGCACTGTGAAGGGGAAGTGACTTACTGTGGAAAGCAAAGGGCAGGGGAACTCAGAGCATCAAAAACAAAATTAATACGTTGTTTTTGGCGAATATAGTATTTTCAGAAAAGTAAAAGCAAACATGGTGATCTAAAAATGTTATGTGTTAGCAGTTAATACCCCGTAGAAGTGTAATACTCTCACTTTACAAAAAGTTCATTAAGCAGAACACGTCCCCTTTACAATTCACTAAGCCCATGCGTTCTGAATATTCATGCACAGTTAGCTGGACTCCGTTAGCGCTGTCTTGCTCTCATACATTTGCCAGAGTGTGTTAAATGATTACAGAGGCTGGGGTTCCCTCTTGGAGCAGACTGGGGAGAAACGTGGAGGAAATACGCTGAGCCTGCGAGTCCTGGCCCTGCATAAATCACAATAAGGGCCCTGCTAACTGTCTCCTGCCGAGTGGGTTATCTAAAAAAAAAAAAAAAAAAAAACAAGATGAGAATACAGCGCGAATACAGCAAAAACAATGGAACAAACGAAGGAAACGATGGAGATAGTGAAAAGAGTGCGAGGATGTGGGTCAGAGGAGTAGTGCAGCGAGCTTGTGGGGGCTGGCGCGTAAAACTTTGAATGACTCCGTGTCATAACTGCAGGATTTTATAATGTCACATAGTAATTTTTTAACTAGTGAAAGTTCAGCAAAAGTTCTACAACATATTTTTTGTTAGTCTCTCGGAATTACACGAGGTGGGTAGAGTAGCCCAATATTGTGCACAAGAGTAACAAAATAATATTACTCAAGTAGAAGTAGTAACATAAGAGTAACATAAAGATTGACTGTCTGCACGTAACATCTGATTTATAATTTACAGTTAATGTAATTTGAAGGACAAAACATTAAATCATATCGGAAGGAGACTCAAATAATTTCATATTGTCAGCTAAAACTTTTGTCACTTGTAGATGTACTCGCAGTGGGAAGAAAAAACAAAACTTTTACTCAAGTGAGATTATTATTACTCTTAAAATTCCATTTCTGTGCTGCACTGAGGGCACATTGGCAGCTTATCTTAGCTTATCTTAGCCTGTGTCATCAGAGGTATAATACTCCCTACAACAGAAACATAGCCAGACCGGACTGCACTAGACTGGAATGGACAACACTATGTCTTGAGGGTTCATGTCTCCGGGTGCTGGGTCCTGTACTGATGGTAAATAAACTTCTCCTGCGTTAGAACTGCAGCGTCATAAACTTCTCTGCGTTAGAACTGCAGCGTCATTCCTCTTCTCTTCAACTCTTGGGCTACTACAGTTTATCCTACAACAGTTACTTCAAAAATATTACTCAAGTAGGAGTAAATTATACTGCTATGGTACTTTGAAAAGTTCAATTCCTTTTAAAAGTTACTGCGTACTACTCACCTCTGCCTAGTTCTTGGTGTCCCCTCATTGGCACAAGATGTTATCGGAGACAGTGGAGTTGAGCAGAACACGTATGCTAACTTTCTCTTGCTGCAAACATATATTTTTTTGTTAGTCTCTTGAAAATACACACATGTCCCACCGATGCATAGTCTATTTCTTCCTTCCTCTGACAAACCGCCGCATCCCTACTATAAACACACACCTTTTTCTGAGTTATGACTTTGCCACACTGGTCCGGACTATCTAACGTCGCCCCGAGCCTACCTGTCTGCTATCCATCTCCCTGATAGTTCTAATCCTGGTTTTATCGACCCGGCAGGAGCGGCACCTGCCCGGAAGCCCCCCGCACCTGCCACCTCCACGGGCCCATCGCTCACCCCGGTCCTGCCTCCCTCTGCCCCCGCGGTCATCCTTCTGCTCCGGTCCGGCGGCCATCTTAGAACAGTTCGTCTCAACAGTTGTCGTGGCCAGTGTCCCGCGCAGTCCGTTAAAATGATGAGTGGTGTAGCCGCCGAGACAATGGAGGCGATAAAAATAGCGCAGGGCTCGGTTTACCGTTGGGGATGTGTGATGCGTGTGATGTGGTGCGTTCAGGGGCGAACAGTGAACGCAGCGCTGTGTGAAGAAACAGTAGCTATAATAGAGCTATAATATTTGTGTTATGGTCTTAGACATATGGACAGTGGTTAAAATGATGTTGCCAATATAGACTGAATATTGAGTCTTCATAACCTTTTTAATAATTATATACAATTCCATGACCAAGACAATTGTAGCCTATAAAAAAACATGATTAATAGTAACAAGTATTAGATTTTATTGATTCACAGTGGAAATGACTTGGATACAACAGCTCACAATTAAAAATATTATTATTATTATTATGCAAAAATGATTTTTTGAGCTTTCTGCCATGTTATGATGTTGTTCCCTCATCAAAAACATAACTGAAGAAGTTTTAGATGTCATCCATGCATGTTTCAGTATTTCAGCCATCTCTCTCGGGCCCTATTCGAACCCTCCTTACGGTTAGCTGTAAAATTCTGTGCACGCTCCAATTTTCCATAAATATACAAAAACATGACACAAAACTGTACACTACAACTTGACAAACCTGATGCTATGTGCAGTAGTTTCATTAGCGGGATACAGCTGTTGTGATAGTGCTCTGAAGGGGGAGTGACTTTGAGCCAAGAGCAAAGGGAGCGGAGAGTGTCAAAAACAAAAGTGAAACTTATAAAACATGTTAATACGTTATTTTTGGCAAATATAGCATTTTCAAAACAATAAAAGGTAACATGATGATCTAAAGATGTTATGTTAGCAATTAATACCCCATTCAAGTAAAATACCCCCTCTTTAAGGCAAAGGCACTTTATTAATCCTTCGTTAGAGAAATTCATTCAGAGCTACAAAATTTTCCAGATATTTTCCAGATTTTTTTTTTTCTTACCTCACCCCTCCCATTTCTGTGTGAGAATTTTGGCCTACATTGGTCCCCTTCAGAATCAAACGTGCCCCGTTGACTTCCATTGTTAAATATTAAGTAACCTTTCAGCCTGCTTTAATAAAGACATTATATAATGTCTCAACCTAAGCTTCTGAGTTGAAAATTGAATAATTTGACATTTTTCATGAGGTGGCCCCTCTGGCCCCCAAGGGGCCTCTATATATGGAAGTTCATCTGAAGCTCTCCTGTTCTATTGCAGACCCCTGTGTAACAATGAAATGCATGTAATCATGTATATGATATATCATGGATGTGCTGGTGAGAAATCAGAGGAGTGGAGTGAATGTGTTTGAAACATATTTGTGTGTCTAAGTGTGAAAATTAGCATGTTGAAAAAATTGTCACAAAAATCCATTAAACAAAAAAAAAAAAAAAAAAAATGAAATTTTGATTTGAAGCACTGCTTAAGCATACAAATTTGAAAAGGGAGCTGTAAGGGCCACAGAAATGGTACAACTTTTTTAGATCTTGAGTAATGCTGAACAGAACACTGAGGATCAGGGATGTATGAACTATGGCCTGGGGGCCACATGTGGCCAAAAAAAAGTATTTTTTGGCCCTTCAGGCCTCTTGCTGAATTTGCTCTTACTGCACTTTTATTTTTTTTAATGAACCTAAACCTGATCAGTGCTCTGTTCTAAACACAATACAAACAAAAAACAAACAAAACAAATAAGTATGTAAGTCCATATAAATATTGGGGTGCCAGAGGGTTAATGAAAATTTCATTGAAAATACATTTACATTTGATTCACAGATTTCTTTTCTTGTTTCTCTGACAACTTTCTTTTTTTACACAGACAAAGGGAACATGATTGTTACACCACATATCATCCCAGCATCTCTGACCTGAAAAACAAAATGTGTAAAAAAACAATAAAAACCCCAATCAGGCCAGTCATTCCAGATGTATTCTGAGATAGCCTACCTTTGTGGTTAATGACTGCACAGTGCTGCCCTCTGTCATTGTTGGGTTCTCCTAAGCACCACCCTGTGTAGGTCACGGGCTCACCGTTGATCCACAGCCAGAGTCCTTCCTTAAAGTGCACATGACAGGTTAGACTACACATTTCACTAAAACATAGTTAACATCAAATACATTTAAGATTTTTCTAAAAAATGTTGTAGAAAAATGTCTTCCTTGCGCGTAAATTGTCCCTGCATTTTGGATGGAACTGGTGACAGTTGATGGGATTCCATTTTAGAACTCACTGCTACTTCCTGCATTTTTGTACATTTTGAATATTTACCTTGCGTACAATCCCACCAAAACAGGTAACAGGTTTGAAAATTATATTAAACTGTCAAATGCACTTGACATTACAAAAAAAAAAAACATTTTGCAATTTTTAATGCTATTTAGTTTTAAACTATGACACACATAGATTTTTCATTTTGTTCATTTAAATTTTAAGTATAAAATGGAAACAGGTCCATTGTCTTCCAGTTTAAAACTACAGAGCTAATTTACGCCTGCACATACTTTATGTCACGCTATCGTCATCACAACAAAGCAGAGAAGCTGCTTATATATTTATCGTGCCAAAATGTCTATGCAATGCTGTTGAACCCTACATGCATTACCATATATGAAAAAATATTATTAAAGGTATATTACGCAAAATAGACTCTTGTGAGCTTTACGTCACGTTAGAATGTTATTACCTCATCAAAAACATACCTGGAGTTGTGTTTAGTTTCAGTTTGAGTAATTCTTTATTATTAGTCTGTCTACATCTCGAAAGCTCAAAATGTTCTGTTCCACTGTGATGTCACGAAGCGATAGTTTTCAAGTTAACAGCTACCTTTTAGATTGGAAGATTCGAAATTCCAGGGCTGAAATCATCCAAATCATTCTAGTGAAGGTGTATGGAGTTTAAAAACACAGTGGAGCACTTCCTCCTTTACCACACGACATCACAAGGTAGAACAGAGTGTTTTCCATTTGAGAGAAGAATTCAGCCTACATTTGCAGGGTTTGTGTGTCAGACCTGTGTGAATGAAACAAAACACAACCCTGGGTATGCTTTTGATGAGGAAACAACATTATAACATAGATCCGAAAGTAGCGTAATATGGGCCCTTCAAGTGGAGAAAGTACAGAGCAGTGGGTGCGTATCAGGGTATCAGGGTAAAAAGAGCAATAACGGCTCAAAAGTTTACTAAAACATGCATAAATCAGTCTCAATAGAGATGAGGGAGCACCATTATAACATGGTTAAAAGTTGATTTAGCATATGTCTCCTTTGAATGTGTTCAGTGTGTGTTTTATAGACCTACATGCTGTGACTCTGCAAAACCAATCCATGCTTGTCCCTCTGTCATTCTGCTCACAAAATCTCCTTCATAGACATTGTGAATGGAGGCAAGGCTTCCACCCAAAGTGGTACAATGGATCTAAGAGAAACACAGACAAACAAAGGCAGACATGTAGACATATTTAAAAGAGAAGACTTTCTTTAAAGGGACCATATGTAAGATTTTGATTTTAAATTCCATAAACCTGATCTATCTGTGTCGCTGGCTACAAGGTAAAGTTCATATCAAATAGAGCTTTTAGTGATAACAAATGCTGATTTATTTTTCATTACAAAAACATTGGACATGATGGCCAAGTTGGTTGTTATAATTTGGTGTTTTAGTTCTACAGACGATTGTCCAGTCAGAAAGCAGAATGAGCCTCACATGTGTCTCTCAGTGTGGTTGCCAGTTTCAATCAATCAGTCAGTATCACTTTATTTGTCTCCGAGGGGCAATTTAAGCACAGTGAGCAGTGAAACGCCCAATCAAACAAAAGTCTCAATGCAGCTCAACAGGTAGGGTCATCAGATCCTGTGTTATAGCAGTTTGAGGTGAGTAATAGCCCTCAGGACAAAATAGTCCCTCCTCTCTGTACTGAAGCCCTAGTATCAGAGAGGCCTTAAGGGGGATCCAGGTGAACTCTAGAGACACAACAGGAAAGCCTCTCCTAAGCCTCACTCTCACTTCGCTCTGTTATTTCGGTCGGTGATGAGACAGGCCATTCTCTGCAAGTGTTTCCTCTGGAACATCTTCTGCCATATTTGGTGTAGAAAGTGTATAGTATTTCAGAGCCTTGAAATCATAAAAGCTGCATAAAGGCTTGTCAGATGCAACTTAAGCAACAGCAATGGATGTTGTTGCAAAGTGGCTGCTCTGTCAAACAGACCAAAGCCAGAGATTTTACTTTCTGTTTTTGGTCATTTTATTACTATAAACAACAACGCCAGGAAAAAAGGATAATCTAGTGCTAGTTCAGTGCTTTAATTTACTGTTCCAAATGTGTTTAGCAAAGCCAGCAGCCAATAAATGTAAATGTAGCAGTTAAAATCCAGTGAAGACTACTAAATAAACGTTTATATTGGTAATAACACATAAAATGACAAAACAAAACATAAGTAGCAGAAAACTATTGCTACCATTGATTTCATTCAGAAATTATTAAATCCATTTTGATGGGCAGATGAACTGGTAAGTAGTATAAGTTACTGTCCACTTGAGGGCGCATTACAGCTGCTCTGTGTATTTCATATGGTGATATGGCTATAAAAATATTACTTTCAAACATAAAACAAACACTATTGTATAAAATACATATATATATATACATATATATACATATTCCCTGTTGATATAAAATCTAAAATAAGCGAAAAAGTTTGTGAAATGTGTTTTCTGGTGGACCTCTAATTGCATTGATTCTGGTGAATGCTTAAGTGTCCTGTCCCAACATGGAGGCTGTTCAGTTGGAAAACGCTCCATAGGCCGAGAACACTGACGCGGCTTCTATGATTTCTATGTTTCACAGGTAGCTGGTTAACATAGCTAGCTCCATGCAGGGTTGCCTTGGAGACAGGAAAAACAAACTGGTCAAATCACAAAATCCAATAGTCCTTAACCTTTGTCCTTTGAACTGTGCATGCTGCACTTCTTAGTTGGTCAAAATACCAAAATGTTAAGTAAAAAATTTAAGATGAAAATTGAAAACATTTAAAAACTGCTGAGTTTCAGCCAGTTGGCCGCAAGAGCAGTGAACCATGACCATGGCAACCGAGGAATGCTGAAATCCATCCTGCTTTAAACCTAAAAGGACTCTCTCTGATCTGAATCGTCATTGCCTAAACCCGAGCACCTGCAGCCAATCATTATTCAGTGCTAGTGCAGCCTCTGCAGCTCAGTGAGTGAATACTGCAGATTCTGAGCTTTCACATGAGGCCTGTTCACATACTGAGAAAAATGAGCATATGCAAATTAAGGTACTGGCAACACGCAGACTTCAAGTGTACATCATGGAAGTATAATAAGATCTGAAAGATGAACCAAAGATGGCCCAGTTCGCTCTTGTGTCTCCAGACCTCTGCAGGGAGTTAATCACGTGTGGGGGAATTAGGAGTGAGATTAGTGCCTCGACCAATGCCTCACATGTGTCTGTCAAAATGATATTGCTCTGCATTTGCATAAAGTTGACTTCAGTTCAAACCTGCTACACTCAGGTCGCTTGGATCGCACCGCTCTCCTCTCCACTTCCTCTAGTCTCCTCTCTGCTCCAGCCTGCATATGAAATGAATGGGAGCTAATCAGTCACGTCGCTTTTGGTGTGAACGCGCTGTCAGACATTTACGTTCCTCATTGGAGTAGAGAGACTGTAGACTACCAATCAGAAGCTAAAATATTCTTATATATTCTGCTAGTTTTGATTAAAGGCAGAAATAAAGTGGACTTAAGTTTTTTTTAATATTAAATATCATGATTTGGTGTAATACGTTGTATTGGTGGGTTTCAGATGACATCACAACATTCTATAGGCCAATGATATTTAATACAGATGAGAGCAGCTAAAATAAACATTGTTTAACTTAGCTTTTGTTGTGACAGAGCCAATTCTAAGATCTAATCACTAATAGAAATGATCAGATCCAACATTTGTGAATTTACCTTTTGTCATGGCAAAGTATACTATCACATTCCTGTAATGATGCCATACTGCCAGATGGGGGGCAAGAGAGATAGTCTTTCCTATTGGTTACATTTTACTATATCCAGGTAAATGCACAAATATTGAACGTGATCATGCCACACATCTGTATTAAATATTATTGGCCTATAGAATGTTGTGATGTCATCGGGAACCCAGCAGTCACAGGTCATCTGATGTCTGTACATTGACTTACTGAATATGTGTAAACAGTAGTAGTTGTAGTGTGTTAGTAATTAGTATAAACAGCAACACAGTATAGACTGTAATGTAATGATTTATTTTCTCATTGCAGTTTGGAGAACAAGCACATTACCAAATGTTAGGGCCGTGGCACAGAGCCGCGAGATATGTGGATCAAGGAGCTCCTCATAGTAGGAGATCTCCAGTCTCCTGCAGGAGAACATGGATCACTGGAAATATGGGCAAATGGGCTGCACCACACATCTGAGATGTGAATGTTACAGAAGATAGAAATGGCCTACTCCTATGTGCACAGATAGGTCAACAAAACCCATGGACCATGTTCAAGCACCTACACAACAAGATTAAGAAATTATATAATCAAAAAAGAAAATGTAAGAATGCTGTTTAACAGTGGCACGCAGTGAGAGCAATCAAGGCAAGCAGTGCTTGTCAAATAAAATCTAAAATCATCACATGTCAAAAGTATAATTAAATAGTTTCAAAACATATCCAAATAATCCCGTCTATGAAAGGTGAGTGTGAGCGCGCTGTTCTAATGCAGGGCTGTGTTCGTTTGTGGCACATGAGGACTTGGTATACCCTACATGCACCTGTCTGACCAGTGCACTGTCCTTGTATCGCTTCATGAATGTACATTATGTGTAGTACATTACATATGTGTAGAGCTGCCATATGGTCACTCATATGGTTTCTAGAGGCATAACAATAATTACATAGATAATAATAGTCCTGAAGTAGTGAACAGTAGTATATGTCATATGCATATATGGAAATATACTAATTTGCAATGTAATTTGTATAAAAAGTGGTGTTGTTATCGACTTATTGATGTTCACCCCAAGTCTGCATTCCTACCCATAAAAGTCAAATAAACTACTGTTTATTTGCTCACTGTGTAGCACAGTGGAATTCTGAGCTTGGGCACTGTGTTTAGAGTCAAAGGTTGTCACTACAGGTCGCACTCTGCCCCACTCATCGCCCAGTTAAACTCCCACTGTCAGAACCTGTTTAGGGACACACTGGAGGAGAACCGGCTCCCTGCTGATGTGGCCTCACAGGAGCTACCTTTTCAGCCAGAGCCTAGAGCCTTCTCACTGAAGGACAGCCCTGCTGAAGAGGAGGTGGTCCAGCCTGACCAGGCCGACCCTGAGGAGGCCTACCACAGTAGGTTGTATTGTAGGACCAAGAGGGACAGTCTGTATAGCTGGAGTAAGAGGGACAGTCTGTACTGCAGGACCAAGAGGGACAGTCTGTGTTGTAGGACCAAGAGGGACAGTCTGGAAGAGGTTGCAGTGGTGCAGAGGCTGAACATGTCCAACTATGCTCCAGCTCACCAGGACATCAGCGTCAGCCATCATCTCCAAAACCTCCTCTATCTCTCCCACTGTGTTGCCCTCTGCTCCACACCAAGTCCTCCAGCCTTCTGATTACCCCACTCGAAGCACTGCAGAAACCAGGGCCCCTCGTGCCCCTGCCACACAGAGGAGCCCCACATCTCCTCATTACAAAAGAAAGCTCCAAGCCCATTAGAGGAGGGACATGCAGCCTAAAGTCTCCTGATACACCGGTCCACCTCTGAAAGAATTGACACTTCAAAAGGGTATGCACTCTGCGAGCAGTTTAAGGGGGATGTGGTGTGGACAAGTTATAAATTATGTAAATTTGTGTATATTGTACATATTATAAACATATTAGTAATAATATATTACTCATAAAACATTAAATAAAACATTTAAATTCAAACCATCTACAGCTTTATTGAATTTAACAGACTGCTGCTTTATAAAGTCACAAATGTGGAAAAAAAAGAACAATGCTGATCTGTTAAAATACATATTAGAGAGAAAACTGAACGCAACATTTAGTGGTGTGGAAAACAGCTGTCATTGATCAAGAGCACGATCAGGTGTAATAGGACATCCGGCTGTTCATGTGTTACACTGTGTCTGCTCGTAGCATAAGCACTGTGCAACGGAGCTCTTAAAAGAAGCATTGTTCATTAATAAATGACCTAAAATAAACAATATTAAATATAATAAAGCATACTTAATAAACACAACTTAGTGGGAAAACTCAACCTCAGTTAGGACTCCACAAGAATTAAATATGACTGTAGAATTAACAGCCAATCACTTTTACTATGACTTACAGTACTATCCAAACCATCGCCACATGCAAGTTCAGTTGTAATTGTAGTACCTTTTTTTTAACTATAAAAGCAGATGCATACAGTTCTTTTAAAGTCCAAATAAAATGATTACCTCAGCCTCGTTCCATGACATTGGACTCCTGACATACATGAAACTCCTCCCATTGAATGTTTTCCAAACTCCCGATAACATGTGGCCTGAAAACAAACTGACGTTACTTTATGGTCAATTGATTCATTATGATTTTCTATCTGTTGGTGAGTGATAAAGACAAAATGTATTTACTGTCATTATCTGATGCTTCAATTGGACCTAGAAAGTCACAGATATTAACTTTTTCATTGTATGACATTGATGCCATAGTGTTTGTAAAATAAATGAATACAATTTAATATAGCTTTATTTGTATGTTCCAAGATGATCAAAGTAAAAACACAAACAGAAGAGTAAATTCTAGATTCCATTTATACTTAAACATCTGCACCCACCTGCACTTTGAGCCACTGCAGCGCCAACGAAGAGCAACACAACCAGCAACTTCATCACGGACACGCTGATGATCTAAAGAGGAAACATAAGAAATGATTGTCAAAATAAGAAAACTATACCAATAAATTAAATAATAAATATAAAAAAGTGGACTTAGTATAGTAAGTTCTGACCTGTCTGAGAGAGTCTTTCAGTCTGATTAGTGGTTATGTCAAAGTCCAGTTGGGATATCAGTTATCAGTTCACCAACAGCTTTGAGTCACCTGACCTCCAGACCTGCAGTGTGAACGTAGCCATCAGTGAATAGTCATTTGGGGTGTTGAAAAAAATTCAATTCTTAAAAAGATCGCGATTCTACATCTTTACAATTCTGGATGAATTCCAAATTCTCAAAAATTGATTGAGCAGTGTTACCGCCACATTGCCTCTGCAGAGTTTGCACATGTTTCTCTTCGTCAGTAAACTGGGAATAAGTCCGTGCATTGTATTAAATATGTTTAAAAACATGTAAGCCATTACTTCATTAAGGAGTGAGGAGGGGGAAGGGGGTTGTCTCCGAGTACACTGACACACACACTTACACACAGTGTGCACACAGAGGCTTATGTGCGACAACAGGCCGATACAGTGACCGCATTACCGCAGAGGCTGCACCGATCCACCTGTCAATCTCACACTCCGTCCTTTCCTCACTCGTGAACAAGACCCTGAGAACTCCTCTACTTGAGGCAGGGACTCTCCACCCACCTGGAGAGGGTAAGCTGCCTTTTTCCAGTCAAGAACCACAGCCTCGGGGTTAGAGGAGCTGATTTTCATCCCAGCCACACACACTCGGCTGCAAACTGCCCCGGTGCAGGTCCTGGTTCAATGGAGCCATTAGGACAACATGCAAACAGCAGTCCCCAAACTGGACACCCTCTGGCTTCTGACTGTGCCTGGAAATTCTGGCCATAAAACAATGAACAGAACCAGTGACAAAGGGCAGCCCTGGTGGAGTCCAACATGCACTGTGAACAGGTCTGACTTACTGCTGGCAACATGATTACAGCTCCTGCTCTGGTCATACAGAGACCGTACAGTACCTAGGCAAAGGGCTCTGGACACCCATACTCCCAGAGCATTCTCCTCTCCAGTACCCTGGAATAGAACTTACCGGGGAGGCTGAGGAGTGTGATTCCCCTGTAGTTGGAATACACCCTCCTCCCCCCTTCTCAGACAGAGGGACCACCACCCCAGTCTGCCAGTCCAGAGGTACTGTCCCCAACTGCCACGCAATGCTGCAGAGACGTGTCAGCCGAGACAGCCTACAACTTCCAGAGACTTAAGATACTTACGACGGATCTCATCCACCCCCAGAGCCTTGCTACTTAGGAGCTTGCCAGCCACCTCAGTGACCAGCCAGGGTGATGGATGAGTTCACCTCTGAGTCCTTAATCTCTGCTTCCTCCTCAGGAGACCTAACGATTGAGGAGATCCTCAAAGTATTCCCTCCACCATCCGACAACATCACCAGTCGAGGTCAGCAGCTCAAGCACTGCTTGCCCGTCCTGAGGTGTCGGAAGGTTTGCCAGAATTTCTTTGGCATTGTCCACGTGGGCGTTGAAGTCCCCCAGTAGAACAATGGAGTCCCCGGCCTGTGCACTGGTTAGTACTGCTCCCAGGGACTCTAAGAAGGCCGGGTACTCTGCACTGCTGTTTGGCTCATAGGCCAACACAACAGTGAGAGACCTGTCCCCGACCCAAAGCCCATGGATGCAACCCTCTCATTTACTGGGATGAACTCCAGAATGTGGCGGTTGAGCTGTGGGGCTATAAACAAGCCCACACTAGCCCGACACCTCTCCCTGTGGGCAACGCCTGAGAAGTGGAGGGCCTGACTACATTTAGCCAGTACCTCTCAACCTTCTGCAAGAGCCCAGACTCCTTCCCCACAGTGAAGTGACGTTCCACGTGGCCACAACCAGACGACTGCTGCCCAGTCCTCTTTGTGCTCGACCCCTATGAACCCCTCTGCTGGTGGTGAGCCCACAGGACCCATGTTGTCCTTTTGGGCTGAACCCAGCCAAGCCCCATGAGCAAAGGCCCAGCCACCAGGCGCTCGCATTTGAGCCGCAACCCCAGGCCTAGCTCCAGGGTGGGGCCTTGGCTGTGCCATATCGGGTGACATCACAATCCTTGTTTTTATTCTATCCATAGGGGTATTGTGAACTACTCATAGTCTGACCTGTCACCTGGGACCTGTTTGCCATGGGACATTTGGGTGTGCAAACTCACCCACCAGGATAAGGTGGCAGTTCAAGGAGGAGGGCTGTAAAATGTATTTGAAAATATTTATAATTTTTTATCTTAGACAAATACACCTATGTATTTAAGTTTAATCATTTTATTAAATTATGAACTAATAAAATAATGAATACAAATAAATACAATTTCAGGTAACTTCGTTCAGATTCTTGCTTAATCTAAGAACAATTATATTTTGTATGGATGTACAGTTTACATAAAAGATTGTTACAACAGGGAACTTGAAATATGCCTTACAGTCACAATATTCAATTCAAAGAGCTATGGTCCCAAGGTTACAAAAAACAAACATTGCCTTTTTTTTCTGGCCGTGAACCAGATCTCCTCCTTTTTGATATCCTCAATAATAAAAAGATAGATAAGAAAGCACTGAGGGCATGCAATACAATAGAGATTGTTATCAGTAACTTCCTTTTACCCTAAAGTCTTACCATATGGTCTCTTATAATTACATTCAAGTCATATCATAAGATTAACTGGCATAACTGGTCACTGTAAACCCCCTTGGCCTGCTAGTTGGTGGCTAGTATAGACTAAATTCTTTGATTATGTGACGTGTTCATAATGCACTGATTTACAATTCACTGATTATTATTTGCGATTATCTTAGTGGTCAAATATAATGGACTTTGACTAACCTTCCAGCAAAAAAGAAAAAAAGTTGTGAGCGTCAAGTGCTTACAGATTACTAACCATCTCTGTCGGAAAAAAAGCAACAAAAAAGCAGTTTGATAGATACAGTATGACACTGACTGCCCCATATCTGTGCTGACCACCCATGTCACGCAATTTATTTATTTATTTATTTATTTGGTTGGGACCTGTTTGTTTCTCTATAGTACACTATAGAGAAACAAATAGGTTTACATTTGTAACCTGGAAGCCCTTATCTTCCCACCACCTCCGGCCGCTCCACCTCTCCACTGCTCTCCTTCACCTCATCCCTCTATCCAAAGCACCTCTGCAGATGAGTAATGGGCAGCTCGCAGGTCACCTGGGTTAGTGAAAGAATCCAGTGTGTGTGTGTGAGAGAGGAGGAGAGGAAGAGACAGAGTGGGATAGGGAATGAGAGAGAGATAAATAAATGGAGAGGGTGGAGAGGGAGAGCGATAGAGAGAAAGATAGAGGGACAGATAGAGAAAAGAAAAGAGGGAGAGAGATGTGTGTGTGTGTGTGTGT
>KN486457.1:0-13391 GCA_000787095.1 Periophthalmodon schlosseri
CATGTGGTATAGACTTTTACCCCTACACTTCAACTTTGACATCTCAGTACCACGTGTACGGTTGAAATATAATGTCTTAAATTTGACAATTCCATTAATTATTTCATTCATTATTATTTTCATTTCGAAATGAATACATCAGACACACGGCTCATGTTGAATGCTTACAGGCAGAGAGAGGCCAGACTAGATAAAGGAGGAAGGGATAGTGAATATACTTGCCAGATGCTGAAGTTAGGGCTCCCAGGAAACAGGATGTCAAGACCACAGAGGAGATTTATCAACACGTGTTCAGTTTAGAATCAAGAGAAGAGGAATGAGAGGATAGGGTTAGAATTAGGGCTGCAGCTAACAATTATTTTAGTAGTCAATTAGTCAGTGATAATTTTTTTTTTTTTTTAATCTGATGACTAGTCAAACGATTATTTCTATTGTTAGGGATGGGACAAGATCTCGGACCACATCATACAAGACAAAATGATCTTGTGAGATTTTTTTCCATGTCCTTACATTTACATTGGACAGAATGGGTTAATGTTGGTGAGTTACATTTCTTGAGAAGTTGTAGTTCCATAAAGTTGATCTACAATGACAGCAAAAATGTTAAATAAAGTAAATCAAAAATGGTGAGGCCAAAATTATGAACTGAACCTCACAATTTATTTCTTATCAGTAATGTCAAAATCTCATCTTGTCTCGTTCTCGTGGATCTCATGTCTCTTCTTGAGGAAATGTTGTCTCGTACCACCCCTATATTGTACTTTGAGACTTTTTAAATACGTTATCGACCAGGTTTCTGAATAGAGGATATTTACGAATAAAGCGTTCTATTGATGAAAGTTTATTCTTTTTTAAGATTTTGATTTTATTAAATTAAAATGTTAAAAAATCATCTTTGTCATAAAAATGTCTTCATATGTGATTTAGAGTCTGTATAGTCCAGATAACAGATCCAGATAACAATTATGATTATTAAAATATGGCTATGATTTTTTTTTTTCTAACTGTCGACTAGCCACAATTAGTCAATTAATCGTTGCAGCCCTAGTTAGAGTAACGGCAGATGGTTTGTTACGTGTATCCATAGTTTTCAGCTTCCTGTTATATGGTAGTGTTGTCACAGTGCTAAAATTTCATGCTTGATTTCGATACTAAGGAATAGACTCCATACTCAATACCGATTCCGATACCACGATAAAAAAAACAAACAAAAAAAACCACTCTTTATTTAGACAATAGAATGTGATTTCCAACATTAAATCATAGAACTTTCTTTTATATTACCGTGTGGCCTTATATCTGTGTAATCCCTCAGTCGTCCCGGTAGGTTCCATAGTGGTCCATGGGTGTGTACTAGTCTGTGTGTCTGATACAGCTCAAGATCATTCTAAAGATATTTAGGAAAGGTTTGTTTCTCTCCTGTGAATTTGACTTTTTTGGTATCGATACTTGCTCAAATGAGTATCTAGTTTTGATACTAGTTTTAGTATTGATTAGCATCTGATTTGTGATACTTTTGACAATCCTGTGCCATTTTTTAGGACAGTTGACTATTCAAAGATAAGATATAATTTAGTTTTGAATGAATTACTATGGCAACGGTCCTAACTTTTCATCTGAAACCCTTGGATAGAGTACTCCTAAAAAAGAACAGCTAACTACTGTCAAGTCCTCTGAGTGTAACTTCTTCAATTATTAACCCTTTAGTGGCATAATCAATAAATGCTGTAGTTTTGGCTGCAGTTGGGGTAAAATAAATAATTCAACATACACAATGATTTCAGGGGGGGCGTCTTGAAACATATAGATTTGGTTTTTGGTTATTTTTAAGATAGAAGAACGTGTTTTGCTTGGGCCGGTTTTCGCATTGATCACTTGTAGTCACACCAGCTCCTAATGGCCTCCTCACAGCCATGAATATTAGATACATTTCCCTTCACTCCACCGCACAAATATGATGAGCCAACAGCTGTGTCGATAGCTGCACATAAACTTGTTTCTATTTGATAGATAAAGCATTAAACTACCCAAACATTTTTACAAGCCCATTTTCGATTGTATTGTAGTTTTGATACATTAGTAGAGGCGCGATTTGGAGCATTTACTGACAGTACCTATTCTCTCGAGTGAGATTAGACCTGATACCTCTGTGAGATGCTCGGCTATAACCCATTAAAGCCAAGAAAAAGAGGGACAGGAGGAGGAGAGATAGAGAGTGAGAGAGAGCAGAGGGCGTGACTGAGGAGAGGAGAGGGCATTTACACCAAGACACGGATTTGGACCTAAGATTTAGCTTGAGATTTTTGATGTTTTTTGAATTGATGAATGATGGTGTTGTTGCAGTACAGATTTCAAAGGGATCATTAGAGATTTTTACAACAATTTAAAGGTTTTGATGTAGTTTTTTTGGAAAAGTGCAGAAGAGATGGCAGGGGACCTTGCGGTGGGAATGGTTTATAACTTACTGCTACCTCTGCTGCTGCTGACAGGTGAGTCAGACTTTTGTTTATTTACAAGCAGTTTGTGCCTAAGGATGAGCTAAGGATAAGAAAATATAAAATGTTTCTGAAGGAAAAACATATAGTGTGGGAGAATGTTTTAAATTATGGTAGTTGTAATAAAAAATGATGTGTGCTGTTGTCAGAGGTGTAGAGTAGCCAAAAATTTTACTCAATAGTTAACATTACTATAAAATAATATTACACAAGTAGAAGTACAAAATAGTGGTCCAAGAAATTACTCAGGTAAGAGTAAAAAAGTATTTGGGAAAAGTACTCTTACTCAAGTAAACGTTTTAAAGAGTAATTGTCGGGATGTAGCACCTGCTTTATAATTTAAAGTTAATGTAATTGGAAGAACAAAACATTAAATGCACAAAATCTGGTATTTTCAAAGGATAGACACAAAAATTATATCTGAAGGAGTGGTGCAATAAAATGCATATTGTCAACATTTTTTGTCAGCTTTTGTCACTTGTAGACTTACCCACAGTGGGAAGAGTGACCAAAATTTGTACTCAAGTAAGAATACTGTTACTTCAATAAAAATATTACTCAAGTAGGAGTAAAAGTATGCTGCTAGAAAACTACTCAGTTTACAGTTTTTGTATGATGCTTGCCCATGCCCAAAAATACATTTCAAGTTTTAAAAATGGCACTCTTAATATTATCTATTATGTTTAGTGACAAATCTGGTGTGTAAAGCAGTTGTTTAGGGATTAGACATATGATAATGTATTACAAAGAGGAAGGAGATTAAATAACTCTCTTTTTATTATCCCTGATGAGGGACTGGCAAATAGCTCTGGGGTTGTTTGATTTGATAATAAACTGAGCTTTATAACTGTTACAATCTGATATTGTTGTAAGGCTACAGTACAAAGCTGCCTGGTTATGCTGAAGGGAGACGATACAAAAATAGAATCATACAAAATGTGCTGGAGATAAAACAATTCCAGAATCCATGTGACCTGTTTTCATTCCAGCGTCTTCATTCCGATACAATGGCCTGTCGGTGGTCTATTTCCTCTATCTGCTGATTGTGCCGCTGCTGCCAAACCCCAGTCTGGCCACCCTGAAAGGTGAGAGAACTCAAATCATCAAGTCAGCTCAGTTAATATTCTAGACAGCATACATAAAATACATGTAGACTGTTACTATGTTCCAGATAGGGCTGCAAGATTAATCGAAATCAAATCAAAGCAATTGCCAAATTGGCATTTTTTTAAAGTACATTCATTTCCTCCATAAACAACAAAATATCCTGTCTTTTTCTGCATAAAAACTGCTAACCCTGTAGTTTAGATCTGTACAAACATGTTCTGAAATGTGATTCTTGCATCAGTTTGTCAATTCCTAGGTCTAATTCAGTCTTTTCGTCAATTCTTCTGGAAATGTGAACTTTGAACAGAATCCCTTTATTAAACATTAATCCCAAATCTAATCGCAATTGCAATACTTGTCAGAAAAATCGCAAATAGATATTTTTTCACAAATCGTTCAGCCTTAGTTCCAGGGCATACATATGGTACATTAGACCTCTTACATTCTCAAACTAAATCTTCCACATTACAGGCCATATCATTTTACCCAAGAACGCTGTATCCCACCTAAAACCTATAGATACTTAGGTAAACTCCGTACATCATAAACTTAAAGACCAATAAATGTATGAATTACTTTGTCAGAAAATGGTAGTAAACTAAAATATATATATAAAGATCATAGCAGTTTTAGATGCAAATATACTTGGAAACATTTTTAACAATCTAGCAATACTCTAATGAACATTCTGAACAAGACTGGTATTGTAATATGTAATTTATTTTTCATATTTAAATGTATTTTTCTATGAATTTACCTGCATTTTTTTTCTGTTTTGCCACTCCGATTACATTTGCAGATTAGATGTTTTAAAAACAGGATTCTGTTCAGAGTGCACATTGTAAATGACTCCAGGAGCATTCACATTCACAGAGAAAACTAAGACATGAACTAATAAATTAATACAAGAATCCCATGCATTTCAGGTTTGTACAGGTTTAATCTACAGGTACAACAAGTTTTTTGGATATTGTGTTCTTTGCAGAGGACATTCTATTAACTAAATATTTGCAGCCTTTGCGATTTGATAATTGCACCAACTAAAACTGCGATTTTGATTGCCATATACTGCATCCCTGGCTTATGTACTGCGTGTGTATGTTTATGTGTCTTTCCATATTGATCTTTGGATGAATTAAAGTATCTGAACTCCTCCCTCTGCGTACTTAGTAAAGGGGATGTGGTCGAATCAATTATACATAGCCTGGTAATTACAGTGAGGAATTAAAAGATGTCCGCTCAGCATTTTGACAGCATCTTTCTCCCGTTTACCGTTCTGGTCTCTGTCGTTGAAAGCCCCATAGATCCCGCGGTTATCTTCACTGGCCTAAAATGATCTCACTCTCCGAGCCTTAAGTGGCCAGTGCCGTGTACATCCTGTGTGCTTCGGACGTGCAGGTTTTTGTGAGCTGATGTGACTACTATTGGGAAGCGGAGAGGTTTAAGTGAAACAAAGCTTTTAGTAAAAATCCAAGGCATCAACAACACATTTGCTGGGTCAGCTAATGTTGAGCTACCTATTAATGCTTGAAACTTGATCGGAGAGATTACTATAGTGGAACAAGGGACGAGTACACTAGTCGTTTGAGTAAAATTTTGCTTTTTAAAATCAAATTATTGCACACATCCAAAGCTTTACTTAATTAATCTTAAAAATCTGTGCACACATCAACATAACTTCAGTACCACAACACAAGAGGAGTCAGTTAAGTTAATTTTGCAGTTGGATGTTATATTAGTTCAGGAGGACATTATAATTTACCACAAAGTTGCCAGTGCATGACTATAGAGGGCACACAAGTTTGTCAGTATATGGACAGGTCATGCCTCATGTGAAAGCTCAGAACCTCCAGAATTCACTCACTGAGCTGCAGAGGCTGCACTAGCACTGATTCATGGTTGGCTGCAGGTGCTGGGGTTTAGGTAGTGACCATTCAGATCAGAGACAGTCCTTTAAGGTTTATTTACAAGTTCTGAAGTTCCTCTATTTCTTAATTTCCTCCACAAAAACAAAATATCTATGTCTTATTCTGCAATAAAACTGCTAAGCCTGGATGCGTTTAAAATATGAACTTTAAAAAGAATGCTATTGTAAAATATAATCACAAATCTACTCACAATTGCAATGCTTGTCAGAAAAATCACAATTAGATATTTTGTGAAAAATCGTGCAGCTCTAGTCTAAACGCTAAAGTGGAACTAAAATTAGAAATTATAAGTAAATGATTTCCATCATTTACTTATAATTTCTAATTGTGATGCTATTGAATGTTTGCAGAGGTTTCTACTTACAGCTCCCATTTATGTAAAAATCATGATAGCATTGTTTTTATATATGTATGTTTGGTGAAGCCATCATGTTCCTCAACTCTCAGGTTAATTTACTACAATAAAAATGAAAAGTGAGGGCTAAAATATCTTGTGCTTAGGTTTCTGAAGACCTAAGGACCCTTTTCTCTAATGTTTCTGTACACTGTACACACCTCACGTTTGTATGTTTGTGACTCAGGTAGCACGGGGCAGTTACTGCGGACGATCATCTACACCAGTGTGACCTTCTTGGCTTTGCAGTGCTTCATGCAAATCCCCTTCGCATACATTCCTATACAAGGTAAACAGGCATTATAATGTGCATATATAACTTTTAAATATAGTTATTAGTAGTCCAGGTTTAACCTGCAGCAGGTCTACATTGTGCAAATGCTATGGTACTGGTACTGTACTGTTGTGATATGAGAATGCCTAAACTACCATTCAAAGTTTTCAGGACAATATGTATTCTCCTAGAAATTAAGCATATGGTTAAAATAGATGTTGGAGAGATATTTTGAAAATTGATGATTTTGTCTATAAGAAAGAGAAGAGTTGATTAAAATAAAAATAAAACACATGTTCGGTGGAATCTTTAAAATAAGGATTTGAAGTGATACTTTTAAACTTTTGGTGGTTAATTTTGCCATCCATTCATATTTTGTCAGTCTCAATCAATTACTGGCATATTGTACATTTATGATGAAGAGCTATAATAAAAAATTATCTAATAATAATCAATATTGCCCAAGTTTAGTTAATAATAAATCTTAATACAGCAATTACATGCAATACACACAAGAGTGTGCATTGCATGTAATTCAAAATAACATGCACACATTTCTCCTATGTCTTTTCAGGAAGTGGTCCCTGGGAAGATATTCTGTACCACTTTGGCATTGTAAGGTGTGTTACTATCCATCAATTAAACATGCATTCAATATTTCATTCATTCATTCATTTATCTTTATTTATTTATTTTATACTAAATCTTTGTTTCTTAGGTTCAGTTTGGTGGGAGCAGGAGATGTGGTGCGCTATTTAGCCCCTGATTTTGGACTGATGGTCTCCACTCTTTTCATCCTGAGACTGTGTAAAAAGCTCCTTCGTCCCGCTCCCCAAATTAGTCTCCATGACAATGGCATCACCCATCCCCACCCAGAGGTAACCAGCCCAACTCCAACTTTAGACTAAAAATAACAATGCTCAGTGTTGTATAGACAGTGTAGACAAAGAAAAAATGACTATGTATATTTAAAAGTGAAAGGACAGAAATTATGAGTAATTTGAGTGATTATCCCCACATCTTATATTGCTGGGTTTCAGATGACATCACAGCATTCTATAGGCCAATATTATTTAATACAGATGGGTGCAGCTAAACTTAATATGGGTAAAATGCAATTTTTTTATATAATACAGTGAGTTCTTGGGACTTGTATAATTAGGTTCAACATTTATGCATTTACCTTTTTGAAAACCACCACATACATTTTAATTTATGCTCTTTGATGATGTCATGAATTCAGATTGAGGGTTGGGGCCTATATAATGGGAGATTCACTGCTTTTCAAAGGAATATCTAAACTTATGATTGACAAATGTTGAACCTTATCATATTTGTTAGACATTGGTTCCACAGATTTGGAATATTAATCTTACGGTCTGAAAGTTTTTCAACAGTCAACGCTCTTAGAACCTATTGTGAAAAAATTATTTCTTATTTTGCGCTGACCGAGAACACATTAAACTGTGTGCCAGTTTTTGTTTAATGTGGATAGGTCCAGTAATTACAGAGATATTAACCATACACCAGGTCAGCAAATCTGCAATCTGACAGCTCAACATCAAATACCATCTACAATTTTGACCTGTCCTCCAGCTCAGTTTTAAACTATGGGATTCAAGAATGTTGTGAAGTGAACTCAATCAGTTATGAGTTTTTGTTGGATCAGTGATGTGTTGTGTTTTGTTGCAGGACGTGGAGACCTCCGACACAGAGTCCGAGGAGGAGAGTGACTCAGAGGGCTCATCCTTTGACAGCTCAGAGGAGACCACTGTCCCCACTCAGACGGGACCTCCGCAGTTTGTCCAGAAGTTCCTGGTGTTTGCGGCGGGGCTGAGGCTGCTTCTCTCTGCCATCATGAACACAGCTGGGAAGGTGGTGGTGACTTTACAGCTAGGACTCGCAGGTATAACACAAGCAAGCATCAAATACAGCCCTGTCACCACAATCAAAAACGGACGGTCCATAGAGATGGGACAAAATCTCATGCAACAAGATCTCACGAGACAAAAATTATCTTGTGAGATTCCATTATGTTTGGATTTGACAAAAAAGGGTGCTGGCGGGTAACATCTTTTATATTTCTAAAAAAAAGCAGTACTAGAATGGAAACAAAAATATTAAATAACATAAATAAAAAATTGTGAGGCCAAAATTGGAAACGCACAATTTATATTTTTATATATATTTTTATGTTAAAATCATGTCTCTCCTGAACCCAATCTCACGTCTTGTGGAAATTGTTTCTCGTTCCACCCCTAATGGTCCGATATTGATTCTTTTTCAGCCAATGCTTTTAGTTTGATATTTGTCCTGCTGTAGTGGGCGATATCCGATATTGGCCAGAATTTATATCAAGACTTTGAAAGCTATACCAAGGCCCCACGTTGAAGTTAACGGTAGGGTATCTGTGTAATCCCTCAGTTGTCCAGGTCTGATCCATAGCAGAAGAAAAGTATAAAATCTTTTGTCCAGTTGGCAGATTTAATATTTTTCTTCTGCTATTAAAGGTAGGGTGCTTGACTTTAATAGCAAATAGTATATTGTAAAAGCTTTGTGACAAAATGTGTTTCTGTACCTAACAATCAGTGGTGCAAAGATAACTGAAAATTTGAACTCAAGTAAAAGTACAGTTACTTGGCTAATAATGTACTCAGTTACAAGTGTAAGTACTGCTGCCAAAACTGTACTTCAGTAAAAGTAAAAAGTATGAATGAAAAATAACACCCAGAGTACCAATCATTAGTAACTTTTTAATACAATTTCAGAAGCATTTTAGATCACGCTTTTATACAAAACTTGATCAACCTAAAAGTGTAAAACTAAATTTAGTTGTTTTAAATCACAATCTGCATATTCTCTGAGCTCTAGCCAATCAGAGCTGGCGATGCTGCTATGTGATTGTTGGTATAGAGAAGAGCAGAGACAGAAGTGGATTGGGACCTGTGAACTTCTGTGATTTAAAATGTAACTAATTCCAATTACATGGCTATAATTATACTCAAGTACAAGTACAAATATAGGTTTAAAAATCTACAAAAACAGTACAATTACCCACCAGATCTACTCAATTACAATAACATGAGTATTTGTAATTACTGGTAATTATTTTCCACTCCTGCTAATAATAAAGTATTGTAATTTCTCACAAACTTGGAAGTAAGCATCAAAGCAGTGCCTGGCCAGTCCACCCCAATTTCACTTTGCTGTCTGAAAGAAAATCTGTTCTAAAGCTGTGCACACTCCCACCCGAGCTTTAAGGTGTTGTACAGATCGTTACTTATGTACAAAAATTACAAAATGTATTAATTTGCGATATACTATAATTTCTTGTGTTTTATGATGATTGTGTACTTATTTAGCTTCATTTGAACTCACCATTCTATTTAAAAAGAGACATATGAAGCAATCAGGACAAACAGGGAATGACACATTAACTTTTGTCCAGATTTACTGAAAAAAATGTCATCATGTTTTTTTGTTGTCATTGTTGTAGTTTCATAAAAATGCCATTTTTCAATGTGCCAAGCAAGGCTTTGAGATATTTCTAAGATGAATACAGAAAATACCAGAGTTACTGTCCAAAGCAGTTTAAAGAGTCAGAATAATGTCAGGCTCTACTATAAAACCTTTAAAGTGGGGTATTATACTTCAATGGGGTATTAGCTGCTAACACATAACATTTAGATCACCATGTTAAATTTGAAAATGCTATATTAGCTATAAACAACATATTAACATGTTTAATAAATCTCACTATCGTTTTTGCTGCTTTGGGTCCCCCCTTCACTTACTCCCCCTTCAGAGTGCTATCACAATACAATCGGCACTAATGAAACTAATGCACATCGCGTCAGCTTTGTGAACTTGTGGTGTACTGTTTTTATCATGCTTTTGTATATTTATGGAAAATTGCTTATGGGCTGAGCATTGGACATAATCTTACAGTTAACCATAAGGAGAGTTCGAATAATGCCCAGGAGAGATTGCTAGATTAGTCAAACATGCAGGCGTGACATCTAAAACCTATTCAGGCATGTTTTTGATGAGGGAAGAACGTTATAACATGGTAGAAAGCACCAAAAAGTAGATTTTACTCAATACCCCCTCTTTACGAAACACATAGGCACCATTCCTTTTTTTCCATTTACTTAAGTTACTCATGTATAATCATCATATTTATTCAGGGATGTAACTATGTCCAAATCACCGATGTTCTTAGATTTGTACTTTTAGCCTCTTCTTTCTGACTATATACCCGTGTGTGTGTATCTGCAGGTATCATTCTCCCATCGCTCACCTCCAGTCTATATTTTGGCACGTTCCTGGGCCTGGTTTGGTGGTGGATCTTCAGTCGCTCCATCAGCCTGCTCCTCTTCAGCTCTCTGTGCGTGATGATGGCCATTTTCAGTGGAGGACACCTGCTGCTCCTGTACCTGTACCAACTGCCCATCTCACAACAGCTCGTCCCACATGACGACGTCTACGCCAGGTAAATAACATCATATGGCATCTAGTATATAATTATGAAGATAGTAATATTATATTTTGGGCATTAGTAATAGTTTGTAGGCTACATTTTATTACACAAATAACGCTTTTGTTTTGCTACAAGATGAACTAATTAATACAATCTATTTATTTATTTATTTATTTAAATAATATTAACAATGAATAGGTTTCTTTTATATAACATCTTAACATTTTGGATATAGTTCAGATAGTTTAAAATTGTAGCAGGAAGGTCAGAATTCTATGGTGGAATTTGCTGTTTAACTGTAAGATTGCAGATTGTTGACCTTGTTCGTGGTTAATATAATCATGTCTTTACTGTGCAATCATTTTTTCACAACAGCTTCGAAAAGTGGTAGTTATTTGGGCTTATGGACCCAATCCCAAACAAATAATTGGATTTTCTGTTTCAAAACAATATGTCTTTTTTTGTCTGTTTTTTTTTTTAGGAGCGACACATCTTGCTAAAAAAAAAAAGGGGGTTGCAGTTGTTTAACACTAACAAGGTTGACAGAAAGTGTACAAAGTTGATGTAAAAAGCTAGGCGTTAGTTAGTGAGATATACACACTGGTAATCCAATGTAATGCTAAATTATTTACATATTTGATAGAATTTGTGGTTAAACATACATAAAATTATTTACATATTTGAATATTTGATAGAATTTGTGGTTAAACATACATTTTGAAAGGTAATTGTCTCTTGTTCGATGAATAAGTAAACAGCATTGTGGCATAGTGTCAAAAACAAAACTAAAAATTAGCTGTGAAGTTGACAGTTTGACTCAGAAATGACATCTTGAATCTTGCTTTTCTTGCCTGTTTCTACCTCTCCTAGGCTGTTTGGTATGACCGGAGTAATCAGAACTCACCCTTCGAGGCCGTACAGTCTGGGTTTGCATGCACACATCAGCTGGCCCGACTTCATCAACCCTGTGGTCCTGCTCCTCATGTACTACACCCTGGTCGCTCTGCTGCACAAATGGGTCCACATCAGTGAAGAGGTATATGTTTTTTTTTCATACTAAAGGTGGGGCAAGACACAAGATTGAGAAGAAGACAAATAATTCATAATAAGTCAATTGTGCGTTCCAATTACAGTATTGGCCTCACAATTTTCTATTTATTTTATTTTTAATATTTTTGTTGTTATTGTTGTCAAGAGGTTATCACCAGTACATTTTTATCCAAATCAAATGTAAATGCAAGCAAAAAAACTCATGAGATAATCTTTCTCATATGTGTGCAGTCTTATCAGCCTGGTTCCTATGCCCTCCGTTGCGTCTCAAGCCAGAACCAAACATGACTGTGCAGAGTTTAGTGCCTTAGTGATATGTTGTTCCTTTCTTTTTTCCTCGTAAGCAGTCAGATTTGTTTTGATATGGACAGACCATGCATGTCCCTGATTGGCTAATCCATCTCTTGCTCATACCCATCTGAACTCGGGAAGTGACCAGACTCACATCTTCATAAAGTATTGAAGAAGTGTATATTCTGGATCCCAGGCAACAATCTTTTCTTGCGAGATCTTGTGGCACAAGATCAAGTGTCATCCCTATTTCATACAAAATATAAACTCACTGAATACATAATATTAGGTCTGATTCAAATGCACCATAGTGGTTTTCTAATATTGTCAAATGTAGCTGGCTTTACTTACAGCTGTGCTTCTGTAGGGCACTGATGAAGATGATGATGAAGACTGTGAGAGTCCCGTGGAAAGCCCAGATGTTCCACCCAGCTTTTCTAGGGTCCTCTATATCACAGGAGATAAACAGGAGGTAATATAAGCTTTTAAATTAAAGCAAGATTGTCAACATGCTACTCATCAGCTAATTAATTTTAATCATGTTTAAATAACCATTTCCATTGTGCCTTTATTTTAGCTTTTAAGCAGCACTGATGAAGAAACCTATCTTCCTAATGAGGTGATGCAACTTCACATTGAAATATATTATAACAAACACATTTATTAATTAGCTGGAGTTAGCACAATGTCTAAATTGCATCCATTGTCCTATGGCAGGTAAAACATTAAAGAACACTTGACAGGTTTTCACATTTTTTCAAATTATTACTTTGTTTGGTGGGATGGTAAATATTCATCAGTCATCAGTCAAATAGCAGTTCGTGAAAGTACAAAAATACAGGAAGTAGCTAAGTTCTAAAACAGAATACCTTTACCTATGTCATCAATACCAAAAGTTACATCTACAAGTCATTAGTTTTCACTAATGATAAGTATTTTGACAAGTTTTGGCCCTTGTTTACAGTGTGACTGCAACAGTTATGGAATTACCTTTACTTATGTCATATCTGATGTCCAGGAAGTAAAATTATAAATTCATCAAATTCATCAAATTCACAAAAAAAATAGGCAGGATTTTAGTAATATCATAAATATAATTGTGTTGATTATGTAGATACTCATTTGAGCAGGAATCAATACTAAAAAATGTCACATTCACAGGACAGAAATGAACCTTTCCTGAATAGCTTTAGAATGATCTTGAGCTGTATCAGAACAGTAAGAACACATAGAATAGTATATGTCCATGGACTGCTATGGAATCTACCTGGACAACAAAGGGATTACACAGTTATAAGACAGCATGGTAATATAAAATAAAGTACTATTAGTTAATGTTGAAAATCACATTCTATTGTCTAAAGAAAGAGTG
>KN486457.1:13415-24375 GCA_000787095.1 Periophthalmodon schlosseri
GAATCGAGTTTGAAATTTGAGTATGGTGACAAGGCTAGAAATGAATAGTCTAACCTGTCATATGTACTCTAAACATTCAGTTAGACAATGGCAGACACATAACTTGACATTACAAGACAGTAAACATTAAACCTAATTAACACGGACACTAAACAGTACTTTAAAGTAAAAACAACATCCAAGATCATCTATGAGTGCATGAGTTGTTGGTTTTCAACCAATTTTTCATTTACATTTATCCAGCATGTTTCTATCTTTTTGCAGCCAGCGATTCTAATGAGCACCTGTTCCTGGGAAGACCAAAAAAATGATTTGGGATCTTTGTTGGGAGGAGCTGGATATACGAATTGCTACCCTCCTCCGATGTATGAAGACAAAGATTTGGACTCAAATGGTTAAGAAATGTTGATAATTTGTCAAACATTTACAAGTCAAGTGTGTCTATTGTAATCCTGGAACTTACCCTATCTATCTTTATGCAATAGACAGTAATTGTGAAGAAGACCCAGGTGAGAAGGATGAAGCTGTGCAAAGTCAGGCTGAAACTGTGGCCCCAGCTTCAGGTCCAAGTGGGCTGGTCATCTTTGGTCAACTGGTGCAGAAACACAGCTATGTCAGCGCTCTGATCATAATGATGGTAAATCATTACTCAAGGAAAACTTCTATGATCAATGAGACAGGATGTAAGGTACAAAAATTACAAAATAAAAGGCGGTTATACCCATCTTCAATTGGTGGTTTTCAGAATCTAGAATATGATGATCTCATATACTCACACATCTCATCTCATACACTCACTTATTATTGATTATATGACAAGATATATTTAAATTATAGTTTAACAAAAATATACATTTTAACAATATTCATTTTAGCCTCCCCCCATCTGTATTAAATATTATTGGTCAATAGAATGTTGTGATGTCATCTGAAACCCAGCAGGTTCTAGAAATACATTTTTAATTAAAAAAAAAATTTAAATATGAAGAGTTCAACACCATTGTGAAGGCTAACCAGCAATGTGGTAACTAATGTCCATAACGCGTTTTTTAAAGTAAAAAAAAGGCTGTTTAAAATGCAAGATTCTGCAAAATGGCGTAATAACTTTTTGGAAAGTCTATGGGAAAAATGAATTGGAAATTTGTTTCCAGAACCAGGGGGTTGGCAGTCACTGCTGAGCTCCATAGCTTCAATAATAACTTTGAATACAGAGAATACGTATTCTTTTTACTAATAGCATACACATTTTCATATGGACTACTTTATATGCAATAACTAGTTAACTTTTTTTTTCAACCAGTAGTTTATAATGATACACAATTAAATATTTTTTGTTATGTTAATACACTCATAGTTCATACATCACATCCATTTACAAAATTACATTACTTCTCAATTAGTTCTGCATTTTTTTTTTTTAAACTAAGCAACAACTACAGCTAACTCCACACCATAGACTGTATAAAGAATGTATATATAGGCCTATACAGTCTATGCTCCACACCAATGACTCTACACAGCAGCATCTACTGTGGCTGGAAGTAGCCTATTACTTTTTTTAATGATTTTGTTTATTTTGTTGTATAGTTAAATGCATAGTCATTGTGTTAATTGAAACGTAAAAACACTTTTTTTTTTTTTTTTACATTGAACAAAGGCGAGTGACTAACGTAAATTAGATGTTGTTTGGTTAATTAACTGCTAGTAAGCAATTCAACCAGAATTGCCAGAGTCGACCTAACATAACCTAGCTCAGCATTCAAAAGTGCACGCGACTTTAATCCATGCTTTTACATTTACATTTCAGATGCTTTAAAAAAAATTTAAGAAGACACATTTTTACTTTCTTTCTTTGCAGATATGGAGCATCACCTACAACAACTGGCTGACCTTCGCGCTGCTGGTGTGGTCGTGTGTTATCTGGATGATGCGGGACCGCAGGAGGTACGCCATGATGTCGGCCTCGGTGTTAGCGGTGTACGGTACGGCGCTGGTGGCTCTGGGTTTTCTCAGCGGCCTGCGCCTGAGCCGGGCCGAGCTCTACCCCGCTCTGCCGCCAGCCGTCATCGTGGACTTCGACTTGAACAGCTACCACCCCGCGCCCTGCGTGCACCTGGGGGCCAAGGTTAGAGCATAGACTGTAAACAGGTTATGGGTTCGAGACAGATATATTGCTGAAAAAAATATAGACAATAAAGGATAATATTGAATGTCATTATACCACTGACACAATAACACCAAATCAGGATTTTATTCCCCTCCCCCAAAAGACTGTTCTGTATGTACAGTAGTGTTAATGAACATAAGCTGCAATTAATAAATGAAACACTGAATAGAAGTTGTGTATTCAACTCTCTACAGCTTATCATAGTACAGAAATCGGCTCATGCCAGACACGTGATCTATAAACTACTGGCAGCCATATTGGTTCTACTTCTAACTAAACAAATGTCAACTCAACTGCTCAAATATCCAAGCAGTCCTAATCTTTACAGTCAGCTGTGGTCTGACATCTATACAATAACAAATGACACTGTACAAAAGTACAGTCGCATTTTAAAATGCAAATTTGGCTTCTTTGCAGCGAGATATTCATTAAATTCTAATGAATGATTAGCATTTGTGATTGGCAAACAGGTCAAATATAATTAACTCTAAGAAAACTTCTGACACCTGAAACGTGACTGGTAAGTGCTTGAAACTTTCCTTGTGTGTGGTAATAATGCTGCACTAAATATTAATCCAGTTTTCAAGTTATTTTGTGTAAAGTCATAGAAAAGCTGTTCTAAAGCCTCTGTACCTGCACTGACTGCCCTGCGTGACATTATTTGTTAAAAATGGCACATTTCATGCAACATTTGCAAACCATTTTTGTGTGTATAAAAAGCCAAAGTAGAACGACTTTCCGCTCTCCGTAGCAACAATATGGCTTAGATAAACCTCAATTTAATTCTATCACAAACGTGTCACATAGGTTGGCCAAACCAAGATTTAATTTCCCCCCAAAACAATATCTATACCGTATAGATTTTTGTTGACATTGTGTCAAATGATTTTTATTTGAACATTTAATCTCATTCAATTGGTAGAGTATGAATACTACTTACTGCTTATATTTAATCTTTAATCAGTCATTTTTGACCAGTGTAGTCTCTTTTATAAGTTCATGATAATACAATGAGCAACAAAGTAATTTTGTTATGCTTGTACAGCCCAGGTTATTTTTAGACTATGGGAAAGAATTTTTGACTATGGGGGCCACCATAGTCTCCTGTATTAACGGTAAACTCTGGTATGACACTTAATGAGTCATAGAAGTTATTTATTCAACCCTCTACAGCTCAGATCTTATCATAGTGCAGAAAAATAACAACAAGTTCCCCACTAGTACAAAGAAAAAGTATCCATGATTAATACTGACCCTCAAAAATATGTATAGTCTATATTGTAATCATCGTGACCAGCTTTGTCTGGAATGTTCCATAGTACAGGACAATGCTCACGGGAAGAATGCATTTTTTATGTATTCTGTTAATTTATTAAGTTGTGGATGTGTTGTAAGTTGAGTAATGGTTATAAAAAAGGATGCTACAATTTAAACATACATGTATTATACAATATTGCTAATGGGTAAAAATATAAAAATTCATAACATTTTTTTTTTAAATTTTATTATTACATGATTATTATTTTTATTACATGATTATACTACAGTATCTCATCAACCAGTCGAGTGGACAGTAGGAGGAGCTTTGGTTATGTCTCAGGTCATAAAACCACTGACTTGTCTTGAACGACCACTATTGCTTTATTTATCAAGTTTGTAACAAATGCCATATTGTGGAACTTTCCAGACAAAGCAATAACACCGTCATGGAGACAAGCAGTTGGTGTACTTTATACAGTGGTGGAAGAAGTAGGCTACTCAATATTGATTACCTGAGTAAATAACAGAATCAGATACAGAATTGTAACCCTTTTACTTAAGTACTTTGTTACTTTACAGTATACAACATTGCTTCAATACTCAGGGCATAGACAACAGTGCATATAATTTATTTTAGAATATTGTGTGTATTCCATCACCTTGACCCATGTCGGTCTGCCTCAGTCCTGATTTGGACTTGGTTTGTTCAGAGCTGATTTAGTCTTTACTAGTGCAAAATTTCAAACTAAGGAATAGACTATACTCAGTACAGATTCTGATACCACGATGATAATAAAAAGACACTCTTTAGACAATAGAATGTGATTTTCAACATGAAATCATAGTGCTTCTTTTATATTACCATGTTGTCCAGGTAGGTTCCATAGTGGTCCATGGGCGTATACTAGTCTATGTGTCTTATAGTTGTTCTGATACAGCTCAAGATCATTTTAAAGCTATTCAGGAAAGGTTCATTTCTGTCTAGTGAATGCGACGTTTTTAGTAGCGATACTTGCTGAAATGAGTATCTAGTTTTGATACTAGTTTTAGTATTGATTAGTCTTTGATTTTTGGTAATTCTCACAGTCCTTACTGTTAGGTCTTACATAAAAAAAAAAACATGTCATGATGAAACCTGGCTTTTAATCTAAATACACAAACTAGTCTATTGTCAAATCACACTGAACAACTGAATATTTTTGCTGATGCTGCAGGTCCTGTACAGCTTCAGTTTTTGGCTGATGTTTCGTCAGCAGCTGAAGGAGAGAGCTGAGGCACAGAGTCTGAAGGCAGAATCCTTGGATGAAGTCAAAGTGATGTCAGGTACATTTAGTTCTCTGTCTCTACTTCTTATTCAATAGAAATACAGTGTTTGATTATTTGTTTGTCTGTCTTTCTCAGAGGAGGAGAGTCAGCCCTCTCCACTGGTTGTCATGATGATATCGGGTGTTAAAGGGACACTGGTCAAATACTGGATCCTCTTCTGCTGCTCCATGTTTTTTGTAGTCAGCTTCTCTGGAAAGGTACATAGGCTTAAAAATATTTAGACAAGGGAAATGATAATAAATCTTTGTAGTGTTTGTAAACAGAAGCCCTGCGTTCTGAAAGCTGGTACCATTCTATACGTTAGCTCCTATGCGTTTTCAACGGGGGAGGTGGCGTTAGCCTCAAAATATTGAAACTGCGAAAAACAAGGGGTATTTTGGCATTCAGAGAGAGACAGGACTGTTACAGAGGAGCAGAGTGGAGGAAGGGAGTGACATCTGATAAAATCCAATACCCTGATCCATCAGGAGAAGAGGGCTGCTACATGTTCTGGCAGGATCCAGAGAAAGTGTTCAGGGGAGGGTCACCACAGGCTGAACGTCTTTCCTCAGGTACATTTCAAATTCACAGTGAGACTGTGGCTGTGCTGAGGCCCAGAACCTTTGGTTCACACCTTCTTCAGGCATCTATACCTGCACAGCTGCACACATGAAGAGTGACATTTTGTGTTGTCTTCACCAGAGAAAACATTACCATGTGTTGCATAGATTAATAACATTATTATATCCACTTTCTTCCGCTCATCCAGGGCCAGGTTACAGGGACAGTAATTATATAATAATTACACACTGATAACAAAATATTTCATCCTTTAAATGGGGAATGAGGTAAAAATTGCGCCTATAAACAGGAAGGTGAAACCCATGGATACATTGGCTGCGTATGCCCTGATAAATAATACAGACATTAAATGAATCAAAACTACCTTCAAAAAACATTTCTTGATTAGCTAAGTGCATGTTGTCTATTCATTTCAGGTGGTTGTCTACAAGATCCTCTACATTGTGCTATTTCTCTTCTGCGTTGTCCTGTACCAGGTTTGAGTGTCAAATTCTTTCTTTTAAGTATAAAGTATGTGCTGGTGGTTTTAATGTTTTTTTTTTCCTTCCAAATAATGATCTCAATAATCTCTCAACTTTACTTAAAAGCAAATGCAGGCTTAACCAACTTACACAATTTCTGGTGCCCAAGACAAAATGGCAATATTTTGTTTTTCCTTAACTCTCCTCACCTAGGTCACTCCGTGTACCCTTGGGGGTACCCGTACTGCAATTTGGGAGCCCCTGGTTTAGAGCATTTAAATACAGTGCTGCCTCAATCAGAGCCATGAATGGTTAGAGCAGCAGAACGCACTGGTGCAAACAGGAGCACATCACTCTGGGTGCACATAGCACACACAGACTAACTACCCCACAGAAAAATATTGATGCGGTGCCACATTGGACGGCATTAATCTGTCTCTAAATCAGATTAAATGGTTGTATTCTAGTAAGTTTTATTGTTATTTTGACAATAGCCAATATCTCCCCAAGTGATTGATCAGTTGGCTGATATCAATCGGACCCTGGTAACTGTAGGGGAGAACCATCTGGTGTGTGACAAATAATTAACATTGTACATGTGATATTGTACACATTTCATCCTGATTCTTTTTTCTTTCAGATTTGACTGAAAATGCGTTGATAATATACACAGTAACACATTTAGAGCTTCAAAAGGGCATAAGTTGTGTTTGAAATGGTGAGTTAAAGATACATTGTTGAGGGTCCATTATACTTTCTCTAATAATTGGAAAACCCAAACCACCACAGGAGTAAGTACAAAGAACAAAGGTAGGAGGTCCTCAGTGAAACAGCAATTTGTGTAGGAGTAGATACACCTTGCAGTAGCTATGTCATAAAAAGACACAGTTCCCCCATCATAATCCACAAATCTTATTTGGGATGGACTTCAGATCCAGAGTGACTGAACATCTACCAAGGGCTCTATATTCATCATTTATTAAACAAATTAACCATTAACCCTTTGTATTGACTCTTTGGCCCGCCTATTTACCAGGCTGTCTTGTTTTCAACTTTGACTTCTAAATATTTTTGACCTGACGAAAACTAATTGTTTTCCTAGCACACATCTATAAAAAGAAAACCTTTCAGGGTTATCTAGTAAGTCTTGTGTATCACTGTAATAAACCTGCTTGTAATCATAAGATAGGATTAAGTTAGGATGTGCTGTGTTTGGATCTAGAGTCACATTCACTGAGAAATGCTGCACTCATTGCAACTCATCCTTCAATACTCTCTTTATCTCTTTATGTAACTCTATGTCCTGAAGCTCAACCACAGCTTTGGCCACTGTTCCTTCATATGATGGCATCCTGACCATCACCTATGTCCAGTCTTGTACAATTTGAATTTGAATGTTTGTTTAAAATGAAGATGATCTTCAGAGCACCAAATTTGCGCCATCTCAGTACTTCTATTCTCCAACTTTGCAATTTCAGTTTCAAGTTCTTGTATCCACTCCAGAGCCTGTTCCTCAGCCTTCTTGTGCTTTTGCTTAATCCCCTGTTTGAGATGCTCTAGGCTCTCCTGCACACAGTTTAGTAACTCATTATAACCCAGTCATTGCTGCAGAACAGCTCAAGAGGCTTGTCATGTTCAGTGCAAATCCGATCTTCTAAGTTTCCCACTGGCTCGATCAGCTGGTGCCTCATCAAGCGAGGAATGGTCAGATGAAGTTCTAAGTGGTTCTGACAGTAGGAGGACAGACAAACCAGATATGACTTCAGGGCAAAAAGCCCTGCTTTACCTCAAAGCACATGTCACAGCCAATATGTGCTGGACCAACAGCTTCAGAGAGCTTCTTAAACTGAGCCACCATTTCTGATACAAAAGTGCTGATTTTTAACTGTGGTCTTGCGCTAAAGCCCTCTTTACAAACTGGACATTGGCAGTGGGTGCTATTGTCCCAGTGCTTGTTGATGCAGACTCTGCAGAAGCTGTCCACACAGTATAGTGACTGGATCAGCGAAGACCTCCAGACAGATGGAGCACAGGAACTGCTCTTCAGACATCCCACAGCTCACGAAGAGGGATAGATAAGTGGAGACCATTGCATGCATAGCAATCCATGAGTGAAACTGGCAGTGCCATAATATGAGACACTAAAAGGCACAAAAGGTTACCAGGCAGTCAGTGTCCCATATTATCGGTGGTGCTGGTGCAAGAGGGTCCAAGACAAGCAAAGATTTAAACCGACTGATGCTAAGGGTTTTTCTTTGCATTAACAATCAAGCTCAGATATGGAATTGTAAATAACATTAGTGAACATAAATTAGACTTCTATTAATATATGGACAGCTGTAAAAATGTGGTTCTAGTGGTGACCTAGAGGTTGCCAGTGGTTGAATGCCAATTACCTTTAAGCTCACATTGTTACAGATCAGGTTTAACCAGTGCATTATACTGACACACCTTTATAATTAAAAAGTATGCTTCTGACATGGTCTATATGAGGCAACTCACAGTCAAAAAGGAGGTGCAAGAAGATGGAAAAAATGAATACATGAAAATACCTCTAACTCAGGGGTGTCCAAACTTTTTTCACTGAGGGCCACATCTTGAAACATATTTGAAGCAGAGGGCCAAATAATAAGGCTTGAAACATTAGTTTTAGGTCTGTATCACAGTACAGTGTGATGTTCATTTAATTAATTTATTTCAAGCAGATAAAAGAACACAAGAAGTAAAAAGAAAACTTATCCCACCTCTGTCTTCCATTTGAATGTAAGGTAAATCCTTTTTTTTAAATCTTCCTTTTCAGTTGAATAATAAAAAATACATACATTCATTCTATTCATGGCAATGAATAAATTAGATGTACAGTGTTACTATTAGTAGGCATTTGGCAATTTAGGTTGGAACAAAACGAAAAACAAGGTCAGGAAATTTTAATAATTTGGACAGGATGAAAAGATCATGTTCTAAAAAAACAACCTTGTAACCTTGTAACTGCTCGTTTTGCAATAAGAATAATGGCTTAGTTGAGCATTGGTAATTGTTTCCCCCATACTTTCACTCTTATGTGAAATAATAATATTCAGCTTACTGTGGTAGAATTACTTAAATTTACTGTAAAATGTACTGCCTATGATCAATTGGGCCAGTTTATCAGAAGACCTGAGGACCAATAAAAATTGATCTGATTGCTACATTTGACCCATAGTTTGGACACCTCTGCTCTAACCTTATTAACCTGCATGAAACAAAAAAAGTATGTTCTAATTAGTGGAGCCATTAACAGAAGATGTTATGAAAGAAAGCCACACCTTAGTTTGAGTAATGATTCCCGTCTAAACTAATTCACTCTTGCTCTGACTTCACTCTTACTGGCTTTGCAAAAACATATTAACAGTTGTGTCATATGAACATGGCACAGAAAATCACTAAACATGAAAACACCTACAAGTTTACACACTTGGTCATCACTTTCATTATTCTAAGTTTGATATTAAAAAGACAAATCAGTGTCAATAAGACACTAGGTCTTTACTGTTGCAACAGTTTCTAAAAATAAATCCATTTTACTCATTTAACTTACTGACTTAAGTTTGCCCATCCAATTCTGTGATTGCTCTGCCCTTAATCCTCTTCCTGGTATAACTATGTGCAGCCCTGTTCCAGGCATACAGCTTATCAGCACAGCAATATTTATATTTTATTACCTTTTTTAAATATAAGTTTCATAACAATTAATTTTCTGGTATTGGCTCCACCTGCTTGTCTCCATAGAGATGTTATTGCTTTGCCTGGACTGCTCCACAATATTGTGTCTCCATAAAGACAAACAGCCACTGGGCCAAGTTACAGGTCAGATCTGTAGAGGTGTGAGGCTCACTTACAGAATTAATACCATCTCCATGAGACAAGCAGGTGGTGGAACCCCCACCAAAAAAGTTCCATATTGTACCTTTAAATTTACTGTTAACACACATTTTATTAGCAGCGTTTACACACAATACTACTACACCATCTGCCCCCTAAAAACGACCAAATTACAGATATTGATTTTGACTCTTGCATCCATTCTTTTATGTTCCTCAGCTGATTTCCTCTCCCTGTCTTGTGTTTTTGCTGACGTTTTAAAAAACCCAGTCGGCAGGCACTTAGCCATCCACCTAATGGCTGCAGAGGTGACGTCAGGGAAGACATACTTAAGAGTGTGATGGAAGAAATCTGGCCAACATGGTAGTAAATGTTAAAACTGTGTGGTGTTTTTCAGGAAAGCCAGGGCACGTTTGACAAACATCAGAAATGTCATTTTACAATAGAAACTCACGCCTAAGCCAGGCCTAAGCCAGGCCTAAGCCAGGCCTAAGCCAGGCCTAAGCCAGGCAGGATTGGTTCTAGCTTGCTGAATTTGGGTGAGCAGACTGAAATTTTAGGTGGTGGTAATAGAGGTAAATGTGTATTCATATTAGGTAGTAGGTTTTATTGAATGGGCAAGAGTTTGATTAGGGTGGGCAATGCCCATTCTTGTTTATAGCTAGAGCTGGTCCTGAATCCAGATCTAACCCAGATCTAACCCAGGTTTAACCCTAGTTGTGTGGGCATCACAGTTGGCCCATGTCAAACTTACTTAAAACTTGTAGTTCAAACTAGAACATTACACAACGAAATTGCATTCTATTTTATTGTTGTCTGTTCGTTGCCATAGACACTTAATACATGTATTGTGATTGTGTGATAGGTTGAAGAATTTGGAGCAGAATGACCGGCATGTCCCAATCAGCCCTAGGGCAGCTCTAGCTATAACTGTGCTAAATGTTCAAATATCCTTGTATTGAATAGTGTTTCCTTTTCAGACGCGTTACGATGTGTGGCGCCGTGTCCTGAAGACCTTCTGGGGTGTGGTGGTGGGCTACTCCATGGTGGTGCTGATTGCTATCTACATGTACCAGTTCAGGAGTGTGTCTGCTCTGTTCAGGCAGATCATGGGCATGTCAGAGGATGGGTGAGTCTGTCCGTCGACTAGTTAGAGGTAGGGTCAAAAATCACATACTAATCGATACTAAATCTAGTGTTGAAACTAGATACTGATCAGATTAGATTTGATAGCAAAGATAGCAAACATAAGACCATATAGACTAGTATCCATATACCACTAGGGAACCTACCTGTGTGACTGAGGGATTACACAAATATAAGA
>KN486458.1:0-12835 GCA_000787095.1 Periophthalmodon schlosseri
AACTCTAACCCCAAAACCCCTTATTCCCTAACCCCCTAACCCCTTATCCCCTAACCCCTTAGTAGTTTGGCTTGTAGTGTCTGGCCTTAAATAATCAGCCATATCAGGCAAACAACTGTGTGCATGGACAGGTACTTTTATCTGACACACATATACAAAACGAAACCAAAATTAAAATTGCAAGCAGTGATAAAGGGCCCTCACAACCCTTGTGACCGCGGAAGGTCACGCCACAGTTGGAGAGCTGCATATCAACCTTATCTTGACATGTGATTCAATATTTCCAGTGTCATGTTGGAGATTAATGTTTACGGCCCATTGTAAATTTGCAGGGTGTGCTGGAGAGCCATTTTTAAAGATAGAAGTTTATTCCACACATCATTTTGTTCAAAATACTTAACTTTCTCTGAATCTGACGATGTTTGCAAAAGTTACAGGATTTTTTATGCCTTCAAAATGACTGCTTTGTTTAGAGTTCGTCATGACAACACCCTGAGATTTATGTAAATTCTTTCAACAACTTTTGACCCTTGATATGTCTTGATGTTGCTGCCTCATTTTGGAGTCCGTCGGATAAAAACCCTAGGACAAGTGAATGTGGATGAAGACAGAGCAAGGTCTTTACTGGCTTTTTTGTTTAGAATCTCATAAAGGCTGTCTACTCCTCTCCTTTGCTCCTCTGCTCCTCTCCTCTGCTTCTCTCCTCCTCTCCTCTGCTCCTCTTTTAAATAACAGTTGCTGTGGTTGAAGTCTGTGATGTGCTTATGCTCGTGTGGAGGCCATTAGACTCTCTCTCTTGCTGCTCGGACGACGTCACATTCTCTCACGTTCTGCACAGACTGATCCCCAATATTTAAATCTATTGGGATGGATACAGGATGCAGGGATACAGGACAATGGGAGGGCATCTGACACACAGGGATACAGGAGGATGGGGGGCATCTGACTTACCTGTATGTGCTGCTTTGCAGGGATCGCTCTGAGTGCCTTGCCCATGTACCTGGGGGAAATCTCACCCAAACACATGAGAGGCTTCATCGGACAGTTCAACTCTATCCTCATCTGTCTGGGCGTGTTCACAGGGCAAGTGCTGGGGCTGCCTGAGCTTCTAGGACAGGTGAGTGTGACGGGGGGAGAGAGGAAGGAGAGAAGAGGGAGAGAGGAGAGAGGAAGAAGAGAGTGCTGGGGCTGCCTGAACGCCTAGGACAGGTGAGTGTGACGGGGGGAGAGAGGAGAGAGGAAGGAGAGAGGAGGGAGAGAGGAGTGAGAGGAGAGAGAGAGAGAGGAAGGGGAGAGAAGAGAGAGGAAGGAGCGAATAGGGAGAGACGAGAGGAGAGTGAGAAGAGAAAGAGAGGAAGGGGAGAGAGGAGAGAGGAAGAAGAGAAGAGTGCGAGGAAGGGGAGAGAGGAAGAAGAGAAGAGGGAGAGAGGAGTGGGAGGAGAGAGAGAGGAAGAGGAGAGAGGAACGAGAGAAGAGAGAGAGAGGAGTGAGATGAGAGAGCGAGGAAGGGGAGAGAGGAGGGAGAGAGGAGAGAGAGGAAGGGGAGAGAGGAGAGAGGGAGAGATGAGGGAGAGACAAGAGAGGGGGGAGAGGAGTGAGATGAGAGAGCGAGGAAGGGGAGAGAGGAGGGAGAGAGGAGAGAGAGGAAGGGGAGAGAGGAGAGAGGTAGAGATGAGGGAGAGACAAGAGAGGAGTGAGAGGAGAGAGAGAGAGGAAATGCAAAGGAGAGGGTCAGAGGAGCAGAGGAGAGAATCAGAGGAGCAGAGGAGAAGGTCAGAGGAGTAGACAGGAGTAGACAGGAGTAGACAGGAGCAGTGATATTTGCTTATAATAATACTGCTGGTGTCCTTCCTGCAGTGTTGACCTCTGTCTCACTCTGTCACGGCTGTTACCGACGGCAACACACGCCAAGATTATTCAGACACTCCATAGACACACAACATGAATATGAATATGTAATGAAGAGGGGATGGAGAGGAGAGGAAAGAGAGAGACGAGGGAGTAGGGGAGGAGGACAGGGGAGAAGAGAGGAGGAGAGGGGGAGTGAAAGAGGAAACAGGAGGGCGAGAAGAGCAGAGGAGAGTAGAGGGGGAGTGAAAGAGGAGGGTGAGGGGGAGGAGGAGAGAAAAGGAGGAGAAGAGGAGACAGGACAAGAGAAAGAGGAGAGAAAAGGGAGAAGAGAAGAGAGGAGAGACAGAAGAGGAAGAGAGGAGGAGAAAAGAGGAGAGGAGGTAAATACAGGCAGACGATTCAGAGCTGTAAACAAAGGCAGACGATTCAGAGCCACACAAATGATCCAGAGCTGTAAATACAGGCAGACGATTCAGAGCCATGCAGATGATTCAGAGTTGTAAATACAGGCAGACGATTCAGAGCTGTAAACACAAAACACTGCTACAGGGTCTCCTTTGTCCCTTTTGAACAAACACTCAGTGATCATTGGTGTAGGTTCAGGCATACAGGCTCTTTTTATGTAACCAAAATGATGAAATATATAAATATATATTCATAACTGTAGCCCACCACACACTACAGCAGGGGTGTCCAAACTCTGGAGTTTATCTTTACTCTGTCTCTGGTCTTGCACTGTGGCCCCACCCTTCAGAAGCTTTTACAGTCACATTGTAAATGCGGAAATGGCCACTCCATCCCTCCCTCTGACCGGAAGTTGCCGGCTGCCGTTGTGCACAGACCCAGTATTGACAAAAAGACTGAAATATGAACTGACAAACTAATACAAGAATCACATTTCAGAACATGTTTGTACAGATCTTAGCAGTGTTTTTGCAGAAGAAGACCCCATGGAGACACATGAAGGGCATCTGACACACAAAGAGGGCATCTGATACACAGAGGCATTTCAGAACATGTTTGTACAGATCTAAACTACAAGGTTAGCAGTTTTTATGCAGAATAACACAGGAGAGTTTGTTTGTGGAGGTAATTATGGTACTTGAAAAATTTAAGTCTTTGTGATTTCTTAATTTCATCCATTCAAATTGTGATTTTGTTTTGATTGGGATTCATCTTGAAGCCTTAGATGGTTTTGTGCAAAAACAAACACTTTAATAAAAATATTAATACAACTCAGACACATTCTCTGTTTTGTACCAGAATCTGCCTTTCAGTAAAAAGACTCACTTTAGCCCCGACGGCCACAGACGTACCTTTGTAAACTCCAGTGAAGTTTACCCTGCATTTGTCAAGTGTTTAACATGTTTTCAGTGACATCCACCAACGTCCACTGCCTGACCCTAAACCCTCACCCCTAATCCCCAACCCCCAACCCCCTAACCCACCTGCAGCTCCCTGTCCACTGCCTTTCCAGCCAGAGGGGTAGACAGGAGCAGAGCCAGAGGAGCAGAGTGAGAGGAGCAGAGCTAGAGGAGCAGACAGGAGCAGAGCCAGAGGGGCAGACAGGAGCCGAGCCAGAGGAGCAGAGCCAGAGGGGCAGAGTCAGAGGAGCAGAGCCAGAGGAGCAGACAGGAGCAGAGATAGAGGAGCAGAGCCAGAGGAGCAGAGTCAGAGGAGCAGAGCCAGAGGAGCAGACAGGAGCAAAGCCAGAGGAGCAGAGCCAGAGGGACAAGAGCAAGAGAGCAGAGCCAGAAGAGAAGACAGGAGCAGAGCCACAGGGGCAAAACCAGAGGAGCAGAGCTAAAGGAGCAGAGCCAGAGAAGCAGAGCCAAAGGAGCAGAGCCAGAGGAGCAGAGCCAGAGGAGCAGAGCCAGAGGGGCAAAACAAGAGGAAAAACTATTACAGCTGCAGCCAAAGCCCTCAAGAGGTCACTGTATTTTCTGTAAACTGTGAGAGCCATAGACATCTCCACACACCAAAGTCCCACAGCATTTATGAAATATATACAGGAACTAGATTCTTAGTTCTCAGCTCAAAATCAATAAAATGGCTTTAACCAGAGGATGCTCTGAAGTTTGGTGCCTTCTCTTAGTTTTCACCAAATGGTAATTCTACATGTGTCAGTGGACTTTAAAGCGGCTATTCTGCAAAATTGACTTTTTGGACCTTTCCTCGATGTTATAACATTGTTCCCCCATCAAAAACATGCCTGAAGACGTTTTAGATGGGATCCATGCCCGATCTCTCCCGGGCCCTATTCAAACCCACCTTATGGTTAGCAGTATGAGCCTGTACAAGGCTACAATCCATGTCACCCATGCTCCCACATGTCAAGTCTCCGTAAATATACAAAAACATGATACAAAACTGTACACAGCAATTTGACAAACTTGATGTGATGTGCAGTAGTGGGATGCACGCTGATTGTGTTGTGACTTAGCACACAGAGCAAAGGGAGAGGGAACCCAGAGCGTCAAAAACATTATCAAACATCAAAGCAAAGGGTGAAGGATATTCTGAAGAATCTAAAATATAAAACATGTTCTAAGCTGTTTCAAACTTATTATTTACTACATTCCCTATGTGTCATTTACAGTTTTGATGCCTTCAGTGAAAATCTATAATGTAAATAATCATAAAAATAAAGGAAAAACATTAAAGAGGGGGTATTTGACTTCTATTGGGTATATAAGTTTCACTTTTGTTTTTGACACTCTGAGTCTCCCCTCCTTTTGCTCCGTGTTAAGTCACTTCCCATTCAGAACGCTATCACAACACAATCAGTGTGCATCCCGCTAATGAAACGCATTTGTATCATGTTTTTGTATATTTACGGAGAATTGGGAGCATGGGTGTGGGTGGAGGCTCGTACTCCTAACCGTAAGCAGGGTTTGAATAGGGGAGAGATCGCTAGATTACTCAAACATGCAGTATGACATCTAAAACCTCTTCAGGCATGTTTTTGATGAGGGAACGACGTCCAAACCTCTGTCTTGTGTAAAACAGAGTCACTGAAGTGTTCTGGCTGAGCTCAGGTTTAGTTTCATCTGGACAGAACTCACCTGGAGTTTGACTCACTTTGATCACATTCTGTTCATACTAGATCATCTTAAAGCAGGAGGACTGAGACAGCAGTTACAATCATTCCACTTTACTCCTCCCCACTTTCCTCTCTCCTCCCTCTCCTCCCTCTCCCCCCCCCCCCCCCCCCCCCCCCCTCCCCTGCCTCTCCCCCTCTCCTCTTCCTCTCCTCTCCTCCCTCTCCTCCCCTTCTTCCCTCTCCTCCCTCTCCCCCTCTCTGAAGGACAGCTCATTAAAACCATATGAGTTATAATGATGTAATCTCCTCAAAGTGAATCTGACAACCCATTAAACCAGATGTACTGGAAGAGGATCATTAAAATGACACTTTGAATGTCCCTGCATGTGCCGTGTGTCAGATGCCCTCTCCATGTGTCAGATGCCCTCCCCATGTGTCAGATGCCCTCCCTGTGTGTCAGATGCGCTCCTCATGGGGTCTTATTCTGTGTATGAGAAAAAGCGCGGGGCTTAGTGTGAATCATGTGACTGTCGCAGAGAAAGGGGGTGGGGCTTAGTGTGAATGACGTAAAAGAAAAAGGTTAGCGTGAATCACATGACTGTTGCAGAGAAAAAAGGTGGGGCTTGGCGTCAATCACAGGACTGTCACAGAGAAAGGGGGCGGGGCTTAGCTTGAATCATATGAGAAAAGGGACGGGGCCTAGCGTGAATCACACGACTGTTGCAACGAAAAAGGCTTTGCGTGCATGACGTCAGAGAAACGGGTTAGCATGAGTCACATGATTGTGGCGAAGAAAAGTGGCAGGGCTTAGTTTGAATCACACCACGGTCGCAGAGAAAAAGGGCAGAGCTTAGCGTGAACCATGCAAGAAAAAGAGCGGGGCTTAACGTGAATGACATCAGAGAAAAGGGTTAGCATGAGTCACATGACTATCACAGAGAACAGGGGCGGTGCTTAGCGTGAATCATACAAGTAAAAGGGCGGGGATTAGCATGAATCACATGACTGTCGCAGAGAAAGGGGGCTTAGCGTGAATCATACGAGAAAAGGAGCGGGGTTTTGCGTGACTCACATGACTGTCACAGACAATGGGGCGGAGCTTAGCGTGAATCGCACGACTGTCACAGAGAAAAAGGGCAGGGCTTAGCGTGAATGACGTCAGAGAAAATCACAGGACTGTCGCAGCGAAAGGGGGCGGGGCTTAGCAGGATAAAAGGGTGGGGCCTAGTGTGATTCACACGAGAAGAGGGGCGAGGCCTAGTGTAAATCGCACGACTGTCACAGAAAAAGGGGGTCACAAAGAAAAAGGGCGGGCCTTAGCGTGAATCATATGAGAAAAAGGGGCAGGGCTTAGCATGAATCACACGACTGTTATACGAGGGGCAGGGTGAATGGGATGTGAATGTCGTCAGACAAGGATGCGGGGCTTAGCGTAAATCACACGACTGTCACAGAGGAAAAGGGTGGGACTTAGTAGGAATCATACAAGAAGAATTGTAGAGTAAACTAATATTTTCCAATTTGGGCGTGGGATCAGCAAAGTATAAATCTATTCTTGTTCATTAAAAAAAGTAAAATATTTTATTACTTGATTAATAAGTTGTAGGTAAACTGCGTGGATAAAGCCAGTGTGGCTACAAAAGTGTTGACAAGTTTTTCAGAAATTCAGCATTAGTTAGTGCCTTATGCTGGGGGACATCTCCCCGACTTTTTTGTGCTAATAAGACTAGAGTGGCATTACGAGTGGTTACAGAAATTAGATGTAAAATTTTTAGCAACTACACCACTCCAGTTAACCTGAAGAAAGGATTCCTAAAGAATTATTATTACAGAACAGAGCAGGCGGCACATACAGTAATATAGCACTGGGTTTAATTAACAATGTGAAGACATAACATACATTTAAGTTAACTTTATAGTATCTGATCAGAATACTATACATTAGACCAGTACATTCATTAATTCCTTCTTTCCATTCATAAAAACGCTGGACCCGCCCCCTTGCCCGGGCAGTCCATGATCCTCTTACTTATACTTATTACTTATACGCTGCATCTTTGGAAATAGTTCATAGCTCTGTCAAAAGTCAAAACAGCAGTCGCCCCCACATCAGTGCCACTGCTCCACTGTTGCAGGCAGAGCAACCACAAATCATCTGAAACATACGAGCCTAGAGTCAAAACTGGGAGCGCATTACCCAAGACGCATGTCCCAATTTACGTGCTCACAGCGCACGGTCCTAGGGCTTCTTAGGCCAGTGACTTGGTGCCTGACGCAACGGTGTGACTCTATGTGAACCAGTGAACCATAAAGGGAAACCCGGCCGCTGCACCCAGGGCTCATCACCCCACAAGCAGTGTAGCGACAAACTCCTGGCTCAGCTTTGTTCAGTTAATGGGCCACAAGAAAGAAGTCACAACTTATAACGAGTCTATTTTTGTATGCCCAGATGCTGAAGGATGAAGTTAATTGAAACGTATGTTATGTTTTCACATTGTTAAACTCAGTGCTCAATGTGGAGCCTGCTCTGTTCTGTGATAAGCGCCTTTAGGAATCCTTTCTCCAGGTTAACTGGAGTGGCGTTGTTCCTAAAACTGTAGGAGCCAGTGTTTGTAACCACTCGTAATGTCGGACTAGCCTTATTAGCAGGAAAAAGCTGAGGAAAAGTCCGCTAGCAAAAGGCGTTAACTAATGGTAACATCTTGTTTTCTGAAAAACTTGTTAAATCCAGTGTGTCTACAAAAGTGTTATCTATGCAATTTACCTTGGTATACAAGTTATTAAAAAGGTTAATAATGCACATCATAATATCACATAAAGGTGATGTACTGTAAATAAAGCAGTTTACCGTTGCCACAGCAACACCGGTCCCCTCTAGCCCCGTCCCCTGCTGTCTTCACGTTCAAATCAGCCGTTGCACTTACAAATCGTTTTGAGACAAACTCGGTGCAACGAATGTCTCAAAACTTGTGAAAGCATCATTTTCAGATTTGTACTTGTAAAACTACAAAGTTGTAAGCATAAAACATTATTGAGGAGGAGCACAGCCAGAAGAGCAGGCAGGAGCAGAGCCAGAGGAACACAGCCAGAGGAATACAGCTAGAGGAGCAGAAAGGAGCAGAGGCAGCGGAGCAGACAGGATCAGAGCTAGAGGAGCAGATCCAGGGGAACAGAGCCAGAGGAGCAGACAGGAGCAGAGATAGAGAAGCAGAGCCAGATGAGCAGAGCCAGAGGAGCAGAGCCAGAGGAGCAGGGCCAGAGGAACAGACAGGAGCAGAACAAAAGGAGCAGAGCTAAAGGAGCAGACAAGAGCAGAGCCAGAGGTACTCTCTCTATCTCCTCTCTCTATCACCCTCTCTTTTTACCTCTCGCTCTATCCCCTTCTCTCTACCTCCTCTTTCTATCTCCCTCTCTCTATCTGTACCTCTCTCGTCTATCCCCCTCTTTCTACCTCCTCTCTGTTCCTCCTCTCTCTACCTCCTCTCACTACCTTCCTCTCTCTATCCCCCTCTCTCTACCTCCTCTCCATCCCCTTCTCTCTCTATCCTCCTCTCTCCCCCTCTCTCCTCGTCCCTCTGTTTTCCCTCCATAAATACATTCTGATACTACTACACATTTGAATGTGTGCAGGTGATTTCTTTGTCCTCCCTCCTCCCTCTTTCCTTCTCCTTCCCTCATGTTCTCTCTCTCTTTCACAGGAGTCTCGTTGGGTCTTCCTTTTCTCCTTTCTCGCAGTTCCTTCTGTTCTTCAGCTCTGTGTTCTTCCGTTTCTTCCGGAGAGTCCAAGGTTTCTGCTGATGGAGCGACGAGACGAGGTTGCTGCCGAACGAGGTACTACTGCTACTGATACTGCTACTGCTACTACTACTACTACTACTACTAAAATACCAATACTAATTTTAATGCATTTGATATAGACACCCAGTGCATTCGTCATTCACTCCACACTCAGTAGTAAGATACTATTGTAGCCGCAGCTGCCCTGGGTCAGACTGACAGAAAAGAGGCTGCCAGTCTGCCCCATCAGCCCCTCCCACCACCACCACATTCATACTAAGCAATGTGGGTGAAGTGTCTTGCCTAAGGACACAATAACAATGACACCTGATATTCCCAGTGGTGTCCCATTCAAGCTTCGTCTGAGATTTGACAAGGAAGTTTGCAAGTACTATTACTACTGCTACTACTACTACTACTTCTTACTACTAACTACTACTAACTACTGCTATTACTACTACTACTACATACTAACTACCACTACTATTACTGAGATACTAAATGTGAGTGAATCCTTTTGTCACACTGGCCTTGGTCGTGGCCTCTTCAGGAAATCACATTTACTCACATTTCTTACCTGGAGACTGATCTCATCTTAAAGCAGTACTGTGTAACTTTTCTGCCCCTGCATTACTCCAGGGAGATGATATATCTATTTTATGCCATTCTGCCACATCTCCGTGGAGACAAGCAAGTAGCGGACCCTTCACCATAAGAGTCCCCTCAGAGCAAGAGTCAGCCTCCCATAATGAAATCCATGCATTTGTTTAAGGGTGCGCTCACACTGGCCCAATCGAACCGTGCCTGGGGCATGGACAGCCCCTAAAGCGCGGTACGTTTGTCCTGTATGAGTGGGACTTGTTCTGGAGGTGGGCCAAAACACGGCACGGTTGCTCATGTACGCGCACGATTTATGTTTACAAGTCCTGTCTTGTGCGCGGAGAGGATACAGGGTAAGAGGAAAAAGTGAATGAACTCTGCTCCAAACTCACGTCGAACCCGTGCTCACTTTCACTAAGGACTGTGGACAAGACAGCAATTTTGACGCCTCCTCTCCTGTTGTCCCTGCTGCTCCACACTGTTGTTTAATCCATAAACTCACAGAGTATCACAGTAGGACTCATATCTGCCTCACTGTTCATGCATCTGCTCTTATTTTCTCCGCTTAAGCGTTAACACTGCTGCAGCGCTGTGTGATGACGTCACTGGGCTGTGGTTCGGTTCGGTTGTGCAGGTGTGAGTGCGGGCCATGGAACTCTTCACTATCGTGCTTGAGCATGACTTGGTTCAAAAGTCCTAGTGTGAGTGTGACCTAAGTCTGTTTTTGGTTGGACTCTTACATAGTGAGGCTTTAATTGTAATGACTACCTACCAAACATGAAATCAGAGCTATTCTGCAAACTATAACCATGTTATAATCGTTTCTTCTCACTGAGCCTCTGAAGTTGTAGTTGGAGTGATTCATGTTTGAGTAATCTTTAATCTCTTATTTTCAAGACACCATTTTCACAATTTTTTTCACCTCCACCGGTACACGGCCACTGTGACATACACGGCCACTGTGACGTATGCACTTCCTTCTCCAGTTTTATTTTCTTAATCGGTGATACTTGTAGGATTTGGCAGCGTCGCATAGTCATTTTGGTACAAATGAAAAAAGTGGGCTGCTCTCTAGTGTGATGTGCAGCTGTCCATAGGGGGCGCCGACAGCATGCTTGCGCTTTGTTGTGATGACGTATCTTGTTTCTTGTTAAATTGTGCGGAACATTTGTACAGAATTCTTCCACTGTGATGTCATCAGTGTGATGTCATCATTGTGGGACTCTCTTAAAAGAACTTTCTACTTCCTGTTATTTTCAACATGTTTTTCAACCCACTAAATGAAGTCAAAATGAGAGAATCCTAAAAACCCTTCTTGCGAGCTTTAAGATCAGTTAATCCATTCTGACATTTAAACCTGCTGTTGATCTAATACTGAAGTATTTACCTCAATGTTATTGAGAAACACTCGCCCACACACAGATCTGACACGTACGAGTTTCACCTGGAATGTTTTTATAATGAGGCTGCTCCTTCTCCTCTATCTCCTCTCACTCTCTCCTCCTCTCTCTCCTCTCTCCCTTCCTCTTCTCTCTCTCTCTCCCCTCTCCCCCCTCGTCTCTCCTCCTCTCCTCTCTACCTCCACTCCACACTCCTCTCACCTTGTCTCTCCTCTCTCTCCTCCCCCTCTCCTCTCTTTGTCTCCTCCCCTCTCCTCACTCCTCCTCTCTCTCCTATCCTCTCTCCCCTCCTTCTCTCTCCTCTGCACTCCTCTCACCTCGTCTCTCCTCCTCTCTCTTGCCTTCTCTCCTCTCTCCACCTTTCTCTCCTCCTTGTCTCTCTCCTTCTCTCTCCTCCTCTCTCTCCTCTCACCTCGTCTCTCCTCCTCCTGTCTCCTTCTCTCTCTCCTCCCCCCTCCTCTCTCCTCTTCTCTTTCCTCTCCTCTCTCCCCTCCTCTCTCCCCTCCTCCTCTCTCCTCCTCTCCTCTCTACCTCCTTCTCTCTCCTCCACACTCCTCTCACCTCCTCTCTCCTCCTCTCTCTTCTCCCCCCCCCCCCCTCTCCCCTCCTCTCTCCTCCTCTCTCTTCTCTTCTCTCCTCTCCGCCTCTCTCTCCTTCCCCTCTCCTTGTTTCACCTCTCTCTCCTCCCCCTCTCTCCTCCTCTCTCTCCTTCTCTCTCTCCTCCCCCCTCCCTATCCTCCTCTGCTCCCCCTCTCCTCTATCTTCTCCCTCTTCCTCTCCCTCTCTCCTCCTCCTCTCTCTCCTCCTCCCTCTCCTCTCTTCTGCTGTTTACGTCCTCAGAATTACATCTGCTTTATTCTGTCTGTGGACATGAGTGACCTTGTTTTTTCTTTTAAAACTACTGTAGTTTATGTAGAGAGAGAATAACTCCAGCGTCTTTCAGCCCTGACATGGACGAGGAGAATGTCTGCTTCAAAGATCCGCACCTCATTCACCATCATCCAGATACAAACGGGGGTTGATCGTCAAAATGGCGGGTTGAAAATAAGTGATTAAAGATTACTCAAACATGAACCTTTAAATACAACTTCAGAGGCTCAATGAGAAAAAACAACTATAACATGATTAAAAGCTCTGAACAGTCCAGTTTACAGAATAGTTCTGATTTAAAGCACCAGCAGATGACGCTAAACCTGCTGCATATTGAAACAGAACACAGTCTGTGTGAGCTAAAAACAAAGCTAATGCTGCTAGGCTAATGCTGCTTCACGGAGGCCATTTTCTCACTATACTCCTTTTTCTCCTCGCCTCTTCTCTCTCTCTTCCCTCCCTCCTTCTCTCACTTTCTTCCCTCCTCTCGTCTCTCTTTTGTCTCCTCCCGCCCTTCCTCTCCTCCTTTATCTCCTCGCCTCCTCTCTGCTCTCTCCCCTTCATTCTCTCTCTGCTCTCCTCCCTCCCTCCTTTTTTCATTCTCCCCATCCTCTCTTTTCTCTTTTGTCTCCTCCTTGTCTCCTTGTTTCTTTGTCCCCACCACTTCCTCTCTCCTCCTCTTCCTCCTCCCTCACTCATTTCTCCTTCATCATTCTCTCTCTTCTTTATATCCTGACCTCCTCCCTCCTCACACTCTCTTTTGTCTCCTTGCTCCTTCTTTCTTTGTCTCCTTCCCCCTCTCCTCTCTCTCCCTTGTCACTCTACATTCCTTCTTTGTCTACTTGCCTCCTCCCCTTCTTTACTGCCCCCACGCGCTCCCCTCCTCTCCTCCTTGGTCTCCTCCCTCCACCTTTCCTGTCGCTTCCATCACCTTGTTTGTCACATGTCCTCCTTCTATCCCTCCGTCCCTTTCTTTTCCTCTCCTCCTATGCCCCCCTTTCTCCTCCTCTCCTATCTTCCATCGCTCCCTCTCTCCTCTCTCCTCCCTCTTTCACTAATCGGATCACCCGTTCTCCATTCTCTTGTGTTTGTTTACTGTCAAGGTTCAGTTTCTCTGATGACACACGTGTGCAGTAACCCCAAACTCTTTCTCCCCTCTCTCTTCTTCCTATCCTTCCTTCCCTCTCCTCCCTCTCATCTGGTTTCTATCTCCCCCTCTCTCCCTCTCTCTGCCCCTCTCCTCTTCCTATCCTCTCCTCCTCTTCTCTCTCCCCATCTCTACTCTCTCCCTCCC